>MU771989.1:0-68690 GCA_026770625.1 Nicotiana glauca
ACACTCTGGTACCGAAAAATGAAAAACTGAAAATGAGAGAGTCTTATTGGTGAAAACCCTCATGGGCACCGTAAGACGATGTGAGTTGTGATATATAAAAATGAGAGAGTCTTATTGGTGAAAACCACCGTAAGGCAAAATTAAGTTCTAAAGTGGGGAAATGAAGAAGTTTGTGGTTGAAAAGTGGCAAAACAAGTAAGGTTTGGATGTTGTTGAAGATCGAGTTGCGAAATATGGAATAGCAAATGGTGCAATTGACAGTCGGTTGGTTGGACAGACTAGGCTGGTAAATCCAAAATGCATGGCATGATCAATGAAATCAGCTTTCCCACTCAGATAAGTCCTATCTCTTCTCTTTTCAGAGTCTTCTATCCTCAAAACTTCGAGGTCATTGCATTTTATTTTTCTTGAAATTTGTTTATAAGACATTTGTAGTCAAAGCTAATTACCAGCTTCCCAGTTGTATGGCCCAATGAGATCGGAACTTATTAAAGGACAGTTGAAATAAGAAGGACTAATGGTAATCAGATGGTTGGAGAAAGAAGCAAAAACTCACAAGAAAAAGGAAAAAGAAATATCAGGACAGTAACATGAGAAATAATTGGATCATTGGGATCAGAAGGTTTGAAAGGCAGCTGGGAAATCACGGCAAGACAAAACAAGTTCACGAAGCAAGTCGGAGCAAATTCAGAAGTGGGAGCATGGCCAATAAGAATGCCAGCAGCTAACCACCATTTTATACTAACAAATTGTTCTTTGATTAGAACAGGGACAAAAGATTCAATTTTTTTAAAGTGAATGTGACCAATGTGGATAACAAGGGAACACAGAAAGTTTCGGCAATCAGGCACCCACCTGGAGAACAAGGGAGGACAGTTAAAGTTTAAAGGGAAAGCAACAATATTCAAAGGAATCCATTTTAAGTTTCAGCAGTCAGGCGCCCACCTGGAAAACAAGGGAAGTATAATTTTTAGCTTTCAATTTGTATATTTGATAATATGCTGTACCCAGCCACTAGACTGGGGCAGAAAATTTTCGTTGTTTTATATATTGGTTGTAAGCAGTCGCCTACCTGAAGAACAAGGGAATACATTCCAAAATTCAGCAAGCAGGCGCCCACCTGAAGAACAAAGGAATATCTTTTCAAAAGCAGCAAGCAGGCGCCCACCTGAAGAACAAGGGAATACATTTCAAGTATAGCAAGTAGGCACCCACCTGAAAAACAAGGAAAGTATAGTACAGTTTTTATTTCTCAAGTTAACATTCAGTAACATCATGCACCTAGTTATCAAACTGGGGCAGAAAATTTTTCTTGGTTTGTATGTTTGTTGAAAGCAGGCGCCCACCTAAAGAACAAGGGAATACATTTCAAATTTGGCAAGCAGGAGCCCACCTGAAGAACAAGGGAATACATTTCAAATTTGGCAAGTAGGCGCCCACCTGAAGAACAAGGGAATATCTTTTCAAATGCAGTAAGCAGGAACCCACCTGGAAAACAAGGGAAGTACAATCTGAATTTTAGCTTTGAATTTTAATATCTGATAACATGATATTCTCAGTCACCATACTGGGGTAGAAAATTTTCTTTGTTTGTCAAATTTTTGTAAGCAGGCGCCCACCTGGAGAATAAGGGAATACTTTTCAAAGCAATTGTAAGCAGGAGCCCACCTGAAGAACAAGGGAATACTTTTCAAGAAATCGCAAGCAGGAGTCCACCTAAAGAATGGGCACATATTTCAAAACACAGTCAAGGCAACAACCATAATTCCATTGAAAGAATACAAGATGCAAGATCAAGGCAATACAAGAACACAAGATACCAGACATAGATGTGATTTTTGTAATTCATAGACCATAGCTTAGGCTAGTTTCTTTTATTTTACCATGATGTAATAAGGGGCCATCAAGCAGTAACCGCAGCAACAGCAATGAAATCACAACTCCTGGTAGTCCCAGCTACCAGACACTCCTGAACTACACTGACCTGATTCCTGTTTAGCCCGGGATATGTAGGCAACCTCTGAAGCAGGGTGCGGTCAAATTTTTCAAAATGCTTCATACGGAATATGTGAATGGGCAAAAATTCCTCATTACTGCTCACTTGTCTTTGCACGAAAACTCTTCGTGTTTTCGGGCAAAGAGGGGCAGCAGTGAGCACGTGATTTTTGCCCTAAGCAAATTATTCCAAAAGTTTCAAATTAAATAATTTTACAATTTTTAAAATAATTTTGTTGCATTTTTCATATTAATTGGTTGCATAATAACTCATGTTAAAAATATAAAGAATATGCATTAATTCATTTTAGCAATCTAAAGAAAATCACAAAAATAGTTTATTTTAGCTTTTCATTGTTTAATTGAAAATTGCTACCAAATAGTTATTAAATAGTTTTAGTTTAATTGTTAGTGTAATCTCTCAATTTTATAAAATCAAAAAAAATACAAAAAAAAAAGTATATAATACAAGTTAAAATAAATACAAAAGCAAAAGAAATAAAAAGAAAACAAATAATAAATAAAGGAAGGGGTATTCTTAATATAATGCCCGAAATTGGGCCTCTCACTATTGAAATACACCCTGGCCCAAAGCAGAGCCCAACCCACGCCCTAAACCCGACCCATTTGATAACCCGACCCGTTTTGTTTTAAAAAATCAACGGAGCCCTCATACAATAGGGACACGGATTTTGCATGATTCTATCTCCTTCTTTCAACACGCACACGCTGGTTCTATTTGAGGGAGGAAGAAAGGAATTTGCAGGGGGATTTTTCGGGGGGAAGATTTGGAGAGCACGAGAGAAATCACGGAAACATTAAGAGAAAAACGAGGGTTTTAGTTTAGGACTTTCTTCTAATTCCAATTCTAGTCGTGTAAAAGTGTTAGAGTTTACTTTAGTTTGTTCTTTGATTTCCAAAACAGAATACAAAAAATATGTACTAACCTATTGATTTGAGTTTTCAACTATGGAGATTGATTGAGATGAATTGGAGTTCAGTTTAGGATTTGAAATTCTATTGCTGTGTTGAATTTTTGTTCAAGTTTTCTGTCCGATTTCGAAGCTGTATCGCGTTTGGATTCTGGACATTGAAGCTGAATTGTGACTGAATCTCTTGCTGTTATTATCTTTAACAGGTTTATTTCGTCTCCCCTGTCGTGTGATTGTAATTGGATTAAATCCTCTTCTACTACTTGTGTTCTGTTTCACTTTCACGATTGAACGTCAATGTGTTACAATTTGTTTCCGTTTGGTTCTATTGGATGATTCCTCCTAACGTGTGATCCTGTTCTGTTCGCACTACTCATATGATACCTATATTGATTTGCTCTGCTTAGGTTATTGCTCTGTTCTGTCATTCGGCTCGATTTTTTATTCAGATTGTTATTTTGACTTCATCTCGATTCATCGATATTAAGGAAAATACTTGAACTGATTTTTTAACTTCAGTTTCGATTTCAAATGTGAAATATCTGATGAAAATTTGAGCTTCTCTTTTAGTTCTGTTTTACAAAACCGGATTCATTTGAAACGAGATTTTCAATCGTTAGAGAGTTGTTGTTGAGTTCTGATTCGAGATTATGGTTCGACTTTGCCAATTCGTTTGAAGCTGTATTGATCTCCAAATGTAACCATGACTCTATGTAATTGCCGTGATTAGATTAATCAGAAATCGTTGCTCTGTTTGTTTAAGTTTCTGAGCCTATTTCTGTCCTCTTAAGAGTAGTGTAAGTATATGGCAGAAGCCTTATGCCATTACTTGCTTCATATTCCATCCATGTTCATTTCTAAAACTGTTTAAGTTAGCTGAGATGGTTCATTTTTTTAAAAAAGTTTTTCATGTTGATTCGTGTGTAGGCAGCAAATCAGTAGGCTCATTTGTTAGAGAAATTATAGGTATTTTGCCTTCCTGCTCTCCTATGATTTTCTGAAAATGTATGGACTGCTATGATAATATGATTGGTTTTGGTGATAAAATTGAAGCTTAGTTTATAAATCCTGCTGTCAATTGGTTTGTAGGATCTTGTTAATCCATCGTTGTACCGTGAGTGTCTGAATTCATTGTTTCCTTTCATGCAATTCGTTTTAAGTAAAGCTGATTCGAATTTAGCCATATGCCATCGAGGTCCGAGCTTTGGTGAGATAGAGTTCTTCTGTTTGGATCTCCTGTATATTGGCCCGGATTGATGAGAGTTTCTGTTTCCCTCTGTTTAATTCCTGCTGCTATTGTGTCATGAATGCTATAGTTGAATAAGACATACACCTTTAATCACATGGGAAGGTTGACCCAACATTCTGCAACTTAGTCAATTTTACAATACCAATTTTTATCATCAATTGTAGTTTTATGCGAAGGTGAATTATAACTTCGTAGGATTATTAATCATCCTTATGAGCATGCTGCCACTATGAATTCTCCTTTGTCCTTGAAGTGTAGGCATTTTTTTTGTGTTGGTTTGACAGTTTAATCGTCTTGGATAGGTTTTGTCTAGTATATTTTTATAGTTTCAATTGCTCGCATGGTTCGATCCTTCGAATGCTTGCTGCTAGCTCGATGGAATTCTTATTTTTCTAGTACTCTTGTTGGGTCACTGTTTATTCATCCTGTGCGCAAAATGGTTATGGGAGTTTGAAATCATTTGGACCAAAAGTAAAGTCCCAGGTCATTTGAGTACGTTTTCTTGTTTGGGCCAACTTTCAAGGCCCAAGAGGTTATTATAAATTCCTTTTAAAATTATATTAGGAATATAGAGGATTAATTCACAAATGTAAAAAATGGACTTCTAATTAGGTAGCGGGCTCAAGCTAAAAGGTATTCCCTTTTGTTTGAGTTCGGATTTGAATTAAGAGTTTAAATTTATATTCACGGATTAATTAAGTTTTAGAGACAAAAATAGAAAATTTAGCTATTTTAGTGGGACCTTAATAAATAAAAAATGAGACGAGCCCCGCCTAATCAAATACACAATCGCGAGGCCCTCATTAATTATTTGCCAAAATACTTAGGATTCGGGATAGGTCGTTTAGCAAATTTCACGGCCTTCCCAAAAGATATAACACGCTAGTCGCTTTAGGCGAGATTTTTAATAATCTTACCTTCCTAATACGGGTGTGCATTTCATGCAACCCAAATCCAAATCCGAAAACGTCGAATAAGAATGTATCGAGGATCCGGGTGCATTCCATGTGACGTGATCCAAAAACATGTCTTTAAACGACGTTCACTTTCTTAAAAATAAAATAATTTGACAAAAAAAATGATAATTAATTCTAAAAATGCACAAATAGGATAATATGTATTAAAATCAAATATTTTAGCCAAATATGACAGTTGAGCGACCGTGCTAGAACCACGGAACTCGGGAATGCCTAACACCTTCTCCCGGGTTAACAGAATTCCTTACTCGGATTTTTGGTTCGCGACTGTTAAACAGAGTCAAACCCTTCCTCGATTCGGGATTCAAACCGGTGACTTGGGACACCATAAATCTCCCAAGTGGCGACTCTGAATTTTAAATAAAAATGGATCCCGTTTCGATTGTTCTTAAAGTAGAAAAACTCCTTTCTTTCTTATATCCCTTCCCCAGGGTGTAGTAAAGCTTTTTTCGGAAAAAGGAGGTGTGATAGGGGGCTACGTACCGGGGACCCGCGGGATCGTCCGGCTTAGTAACTTGTCTGGCCTCTTTTTTATTTTAGGGTATTGACATTAACAAAATAGGGAGTCTCAACCAGTAAGCACATCCTCGGAGGTGAGAAGAGAAGGGTTTCGGCACAGTTTATATATGCAGTTCAAATAATATCAAAGCGGCAAAGCATTTAGCACATTTAGCAGAAAACATGTAGGAAAATCAGATAAAGCCAAATACAACAATTATTCTAAGCTCGAATTCTTAAACCCTGAACCGAAGTTCTGGGTTTTCAATCCCCAGCGGAGTCACCAGAGCTGTCACACCTCCTTTTTCACTACTACACCCCCGGAGGTGTATAATGAAGGGAGTTATTTCCAACTTGAAGTGACAATCGGAACAGGATTTATTATAAAAATTCAGAGTCTCCACTTGGGAGATTAATGGTGTCCCAAGTCACCGATTGAATCCCGAACCGAGGAAATTATGACTCTGTTAACAATTCCCGAACCAGAAATCCGAGTAAGGAATTCTGATAACCCGGGAGAAGGTGTTAGGCATTCCCAGATTCCGTGGTTCTAGCACGGTCGCTCAACTGTTGTATTTGATTTTTTCTGATTTCAAAATATGTTCTACCTTATGTGCCTTTTATTAGTAACCCGCTTTTTATTTTTA
The DNA here is from genome assembly GCA_026770625.1 of Nicotiana glauca. Classification (NCBI taxonomy): domain Eukaryota; kingdom Viridiplantae; phylum Streptophyta; class Magnoliopsida; order Solanales; family Solanaceae; genus Nicotiana; species Nicotiana glauca. The sequence goes on from MU771989.1 coordinate 6,299, forward strand.
TTTTTATAAGAATTGCAACGTCGTGAAAATGTATCTCAAACCACGTCGCACCAGTGCACCCGTGGCTTTGACACATTTCGACTTTGTTGAGATTTAGATTTGGGTCACATAAATGTGCAACCATATTTAGGAAGGTAAGATTATTAAAAGCGCGCGTAAAGCGACTAACGTGTTGTCATCTTTTGGGAAAGCCATGGAATTCACTAACGGCCCATCCCGAATACTAAGTACTTTTAGTATAAACATTTATTGAGGGCCCCACAATTTATGTATTTTTGTTTGGCGAGGCTCATCTCATTTATTATTTTAAAGGAAAACCTAAAGCAAACTATAATTTTCTACTTAAATCGTCTCTAGGAAATAAAAAATAAAAACCTAATTAACTGACATTGTTTAAGCCATCATTGAAAGTGTCATAATATTAAATCAAAACTGAATTCAAACAGGTAATGCAGCAGTTTCAACGGACTGGGCTTTAAGAATAGCCCAAAAGGAAGAAAAATGTGCGATCAGTTTAGGCTTGGGTCTAGTACAAACACTGAATCTAGACCCTTACTAATTGTCTTTGAATCTCAACATCAGCATACTGATTTTTAACTGGGCTTAATTATGCACAACCAGTTTAAATATACACCTCAATTTGATTCTGTTGTGGCCAAGCAATGCGTATGGACTGTCTAATGGGACTAATGCAAACTAGTGGAAACGGAATGTATGATTATTCGAATCTACACAATCGTTGATTGTTTTTCCTTATTTAAATGACTTACACATATGTAATTTGAAATCTCAACTTGTAGTTCACCAGTGATGATAGATTATACCAAAGCACGACTCAAAATTTTTCACAGAATTGTGACTTCATTAATTGAGTCACAACTCTTCATCATTACCCAGACTTCACAGACACTCGAATGTAGAGTATGGTGAGTAACTATAATCAAAATGAGTTTTAAAACACTATTACTTGTATGAAACTAAACTAACCTAAGATTAAACCAATGAAACAAAATACAGGCCATTCAACTTTAACAGTTCGCAATCCAAACCAACTTAAAGCAGTCCCAATTATACAAAACCATTAGAAGTTTATGTGATATCAATAAATAGGTCGTTTTAATACACAAATCAGAATAAAAGGCTAAGTGAGACTTTAGGCTTCAAATCTACATATATTCATGCTGCAGGTATTCAGCTTACAATTGCTAGAGTTACAGTTGTGTACCTGAAATTGAAGTGAGATGGAGGAAAGGAAAAGGATCAGCAGCATAAGTAAACAGCAGTAACGAGCAAAGACCAGAATACAACCCAGGAAGAAATGAACTCAATCAAAACACCCTGAATCTACTCAGAATCAACCCAGGAAGTCATATATCTCTTTCAATAGTCAGAATCACTTAGCTACAACTCGATTAAACCTCAAACGACTCCAGATGCTACAATACTTGAGCACAGAACAGAGAAACAGAGAAGTTTGAACTGTTTCTGATCTCAGATGATCAATGTAACAATATTTTGTGGTTTTCTGCTATATTTTTTTTTAATTTTTCTACTGGATTTGTTGATTTTTTTTTTCGTTTTCTATATAGATTAAAATCTGGAAGAAGATCTGAAGTTCTACTGTTTGAAATTCCAAAATGTAGGCTCAGACTTGTAGTAAGGGTTTTGGGGGAAATTTTGGGGTTCCAAACTTGTAAAACAAGGCACACTAATGCCTATTTATAGATACAATTTGGAGGGAAAGGTCACTTTTCATTTTTACAAATCAGTCCCTATTTTATTTCATTTCTACCCTCTCTTTTTAACTTGCAATACAAGTACCTATATTTATTTATTGAAAACTATATTAATGCACCAATCTAGAAGATTCTATCATATTATAATTCCTATAGTGCCCCTGCTTCATTTCAACATTTACCATTTCTAATGATCCTGCCATTTTCCTATGCCCAAATTACCCCTGAGGTTCCCTGAAATTACTAAAGTAAATTTATTGCAACTCAACCCCTTTTACCCCTGAATTTATTAACCCAAACTAACTCTTTTAACTCCATGATTAATCAACTACTAATCAGAAACCTAACCAACTATAACCAAACATACTATTAAACTATCAGTTAATCCAACAACCGATGAAATTAACAAGAAATTAATTACTGAATTTTCAATTAGCCACTAATCATACTGTCAATGAACAACCTATAAACCAAAAATCTAACTAATTGCTTTCTAACTCTAAATTGATATCTAACAAGTCAACTGAGAATTAAATGCAATGACACCATAACAATTATCCTAAGAACATGTATCGCTAATTATTTTCAATTTAACAAAATTCAACAAGTAAAGTCAGAAACAAAGACCAAATCAGAAAACATAAAATAAAAGGAAAAATGAAATTGAAAGATGGAAGAGACAACTTACTAATATAGAATTCCGGCCAGCCATGAGTATTGAATCCTCCAGGATTCTTGACATGTAACATCCCAAATCGTGTGTTTTCAAAAGAAAGCACATGATTAGGGATGCCATGGTCCAAAATCCCTAAGATTTCCAAGTTAGGGTTCTTGCCGGAAAAATATTGAAATCAAAATTTGAGGAGTTCTAGCCACATTCGAGCCAAATGACTATGGAATTTGTGTAAGGGAGGCCAAGGCGAGTCTAGGGTGTTATTTGGGGGTCGTTTGGCGTGACCAATGTCGTGGCCGGAAAATCTTTAAAGAAAGATTCGAGCCGGTGGGGGATGATTTGAGGAAAAATAATTGCATGGTTAGAAAGAGGAGACTGAGGAGGGTTACTGGTGTATTTTTGGGGTAATTTGGAAGTGGTGGTGTCATCGCTGACGGTAGGGTTCTAGCGGAATAAATGCCTTTGTTCGAAGAACCAGGCTGGGATTCGAAAGATATGAGTAGTGGATTTGGATAGAGAGAGGCGAGTAGAATCTAGGGTGTTAATTTGAGGGGTTTTGGAGATGAGCCGCCGCCGTGGGCGATTTCCGGCGGCGGCAGACGGTGGCGTTATACAGGCCTTTGAGAAGGATGTTTGGGGACGAAGATTGGAGGGTGGGGGAAAATCCGACCATTATATTTTATTAAATCCTAGCTTCCTGTCCGTTTGATCAAATAACCTCGACGACCAGGATTAGTTATGAATGAAACGACGCCGTTTTGATTTCAAAGGGTGCTGGACCGGATCGGGGAAATGGGGCTTGGGCCTGAGTGTATTCTGTTTGGGTTTGGGTATTTGGCCCAATTTATTTAGCAGTTATTTTCTTTCTCTTATCTTTTATTTGTTTTTCTTGTATTTTACTCACTTTAATTTTGTATTTTATTTTCATTTTGTATTTTTGTATTTTTCAGATTTATATATTATTTTTCTAATTTTATAAAATTGTGAGATTAAACTACAATTAAACTAAAACTAATTAAAGCCTAAAATCTACTTAATAGCTATTTTATAGCAATTTCCAAATAAGACAATAAAATATTAAAGTGAACTATTTTTTGTGATTTTCTTCAATTTTTTAAAATGAATTAACACCTACTTAATACTAAAATGTGAAATTAAATTCCTAATGCAAATACATGTTTTTGTGTTTTTTAATATGAATTATTATGCGACCAATTAACACAGAAATGCAACAAATATCTGAAAATGACACCAAAATACACAAAAATTGCAAAAATTGTAAAAATAAAAAAAATCATTTTGTTTGGATTTTTGGGAATAATTTGCTTATGGCAAAAATCACGTATTCATAACTCTGAGAATTTCTGCTAGCTTCGCAAATGCGAAGAAACTATCGCATTTGCGACCCTGACCAATTTCTATCAATTTCGCAATTGCGAAGGAGAGGTCGCATTTGCGATAAAGGGGGTTCACATTTCCCAGCCATGAGGTCGCAATTGCGATGAGGGCCCGCCGAGGCTTGGTTCGCAATTGCGACACTTTGGTCGCATTTCCCAAGCTTGACCACTTTGCAAATGCGAAGCGTGATCTCGTAATTGCGAGATCAGAGGCCTGGGGAAAAATACCAGATGCCAACTAAAATTTTCCCAAGTCCAATTCACTATGTGGCATATCCAAAACTCACCCGATCCCTCGGGGCTCCCAGCCAAACATGCACGCAAGTCCAAAAATATCATACGGACTTGATTGTGCGATCAAATCTCAAAATAACACTAACAACTATTTATTAAAACTCAAATTCATGAAATCACTCAAGAACATTGAAATTTCTATTTTCACAACTATAGTCTGTTTTATACCAAACAAACTCGGATTCTTACCAAATTCTAGAGACTCAACCAAATCATTATTTTAAACTTGTACCAGGCTTCAGAACCAAGATACGGGCCCGATACCATCAAGAAATTGCATTAATTCACTTCTAAAAACCTTTATATTTTCCAACAAACAATTTTTTTTAAATTCTTTTCTCGGGATCGGGACCATGGAATTTGATTCCGGGCATACGCCCAAGTCCCATATTTTACTACGAACCCTACGAGACTGTCGGATCACGAGTCTGGGTCCGGGTCCATTTACCAAGAATGTTGACCAAAGTCAACTTTTAATCAAATTTTAAAGGCCAATTTCCTTATGTTATTTAGATTTCATATAAAAGCGTTCCGAAAATGCACCGGAACTGCGCACACAAATCGAGGCGAGACAAAAAGAGATTTTTAAGGTCTCGAAACATAGAATTTACTTTCAAAATGAGTAATAACCTTTTGGTCATCACACAATAATTTGTATAATTTTATTAGTTTTGGGAACAAGAATCAACACTTTCGGACTAAAACTATAGCAAGAAGGTTCTAATAAGTGGTTAAAATCTACACTTATCATTATTACCCTCAATACCAAGTTTAGATACGTTACTTTCCTCGAACAAGCTAAAACAATACTCTAGAAATGTTACCCCGCGCAACTAGCCAAAATTAACTCAAAACATCAAATAATGCCATATAAAACAAAATCAAACGATAAATGCCAAATCTTTAATCAAATACTCAAAGTCAACCAAGCCCGCACCTCAGAACCCGACAAAACTAACAAACTCCTATAACCGATTAGAATACGAGTCCAACCATACAAATTTCATCTAATTTCGGCTCCAAATCGATGTCCTGAACTCAATTAATTACTTTAGAAAAGTTTAGACAAAAACTCATAATTCCTCTTTTAGATTCATAATCAAAAGGCCAAAATCGAAGATGGAATCATGTAATATAATCAAATTCGAGTCAAAAATACTTACGCAATCCAAATTTTGAAAATTACCTCCAAAATCTCCCTTAATCTGAGCTCTAGATCTCAAAATATTACAAAATAACTCAACCCTCGAAATATATAAAATCTTCCTAGGGATGTTGTGTTCGCAACCAACTATCCACTTCTGCAGAATCGCATATGCGGCCACTAGATCTCTTTTGCAAAAATGCCTCACCTCACCCACAGTCGCTTCTGCGATAATAGTTGCGCTTATGCACTCGAGTGACCTCTCCAGCAAACCCGCTGATGCGCCCAACATTTCGCTTATGCAGTCTTCTCCTTTTACAGACTTGCTTCGGTTTTACACCTACTTGTCTATATATATACGGTTGGTAAGATGCGATCACACTAGATCCCTGCCAAAAACTAGCATTAACAAACATGTTCCAAACTGATCCAAAACTCACCCGTGCTGTAACGACAAGGTCGGTTGTTTTAAGAATTAAAGCCCTGATCACCCATTAACTGTATTCCCCATGTTTGTTTCTGCTATTGTGAGTTGCGAGGAGGATTTATTTAGAGTTTCAGAGAGTTTTGGGACAGTTAGTCCCTAAATGGGAGTTTAAGTTTTAGAATTTGGACCGCAGCCGAAGCAGTGTGAAGACATCGTCAGAAAGGAATTTCATTGGTTCCGTTAGATCTATTGGGTGATTTCGGGCTTAGGAGCATGTTCGGGGTTGTGTTTTGGATGTCTAGCTTAATTAGGCTTGAAATTCCAAAAGTCAAAATTTTGAAGATTCCGGTTCGATAATGAGATTTTAATATTTGGGTCAGACTGTAATTCCGGAAGTTGGGGTACGTCCGTTGTGTGATTTGGGATATGTGTCCAAAATTTCAAGTCATTCAGAGGATGTTTGATAGACTTTTTGATCGAAAGGAAAATTTAAGAGTTTTTGGAGTTTCTAGGCTTGAATCCGATGTTAACTTGGTGTTTTGATATTGTTTTGAGCATTCCGAAGGTGGGAACATGTTTTAATAATGTTTTAGGATTTGTTGGCATGTTTTGTTGAGGTCCTGGGGCCCTCTAGTGAGTTTTGGGTGCTTCACGGAAGTTGAATTGAACTTAGGAAAAATCTGAAGTTGGATGGATCTGTCATAACTGCACCTGCATACATGGAACCGCAAGTGCGAGCCACTAGAAGCGGTAGAGAAGCCGCAGATGCGGTTGGGCGATTGGAGTTCTGAAGTCGCAGATGCGAGAGCTGGAGCGCACCTGCGAGACCGTAGGTGCGGTAGAAGAAGCGTAGGTGCGGCTTGGTGCTTTAAATGGATTTTCGTAGATGCACACCTGGGACCACATGTGCGAGGTCAGGTCCGCAGGTGCGAAAACCTTGGGCAAGAACCTATATAAAGGTTCAGTCGCAATTTTTGCCGATTCTTTCACCATTTTCATCCGGATTTTGAGCTTTTTGGGAGGTTTTTGAGAGAGGATTCAAGGGAGCTTCAAGGAGATTTAGGCCATTTGGAGTCAGATACTCGTAGCAAGAACGTGGTATTGAGTTGATTGAGCTGGTTCGAGGTAAGTGGCTTGTCTAACCTTGTGTGGGGGACATTCCCTCTAGGATTTGGTATTATTGTTATGTGAATGCTGTGTACGTGGGATAACGAGTGTGAACACGTGCTAATTGTTGGAAACCTATTTTTATTAATTAAATTAACTGCTTTTTCTTTCTTCTTGAATATTACTTGTACTTTAAGCCTATTATGTAGTATAGGGAAGCATGTCTAAGTGAATAACTGTCCTATCTGTTTAGACTGTTTTACGTGAATTCCGTGCAGCATGTTAGAATAGAAATATCTATTTTCTTGGTACGAACTTGAATAAATTGTGGATTCTTTCTTTGAGATTGTTTTGTTTTATTTTGGGACTATGGATGAATATTCCGGGAGATCCCCGGTACATATATTGATTTGGACTGTAGTGCGGGATACCAAGAGATCCCCAACACCTATATTGAGGATACAAAGAGATCCTCGGGATACCAAGAGATCCCCAACACATATATTGAGGATACTAAGAGATCCTTGGGATATTGAGAGATCCCCAAGTATTTACATTTAGGACAGGATCCCGGGAGATCCCCTATCGATATTTCTGTGTATTGAGTGTGTATTGTCTGTGTTTTCCTCTCATTTCTGATATTGTTTTGATTATACTTTTGCACATTACACTTCCTTACTTTGTCTTATATATTGATAATCGATAGGGCCCTAACCTTCATCGTCACTACCCAACCGAGGTTAGGCTTGACACTTACTGGGTACCGCTTTGGGCACTCATGTCTTTTCCTACACATGTTTTCCGTATGCATATCCAAGTACATCGACTCAGGCATATCGTTAGCGAGGTAAGGTGATCTCTAGAGACTTTGAGGTATATCTGCCGCGTCCGCCGACCGGGATTTCCTATCTACTCTCTCTCTCTCTTTTAGTTATAGCTCTTCTGTACTTTTTCTTTTGTTTAGACACTTAGGAGTTAGAACACCTTGTAGTTATTTTATAGCTTATGATTTCATGAGATTTCGAGTTTTGGGAAATGTAGTTTCAGTTTGAGAGTTGTATTATATATGCCTAGCGGCATCTTAGACGCTTCGTTTTGTTATTTATGTAGTTTTGGCTACTTTTATTCTGTTGTTTTTTTTGCCCAATTTGTTAGGCTTACTTAGTCGTAGAGACTAGGTGGCGTCATGATAGTTCACAGAGGACGAACCAGGGTCGTGACAAGTTGGTATCAGAGCTCTAGGTTCATATGAGTCATGAATCACGAGCTGATTTATTAGAGTCTCGTAGATCGGTACGGAGACGTCTGTACTTATCTATGAGAGGCTATGTAACTGTTAGGAAAATTCCACTTTATTTGATTTCCTTGTCGTGTGATATCAAAAATAAACTTCTATCTTCTATTCTCTCACAAATGGTGAGGACACGTGCTACCCGAGATGATTGGGCACCCGCGCCCCTTACTGGAGCCGTCAGAGATCAGGGTCGGGGTAGAAGCTGAGGACGTACACGCAGAGCTGCTAGAGCACCCGTGTGAGCAACCACCGAGGAGCCACCAGCAGTTCCAGTCGAAGCCCAGGCACCTGATACGCCTACTGCTGCTACTACTCCAGCACTTAGGAGACTCTAGCACAATTCATGAGCATGTACACCACTCTAGCTCAAGCGGGGTTGCTTCCCTTTATTGTAGCCGTGTCTCAAGCCGGGAGAGGAGCACAGACTCCCACTGCCCACACTCCTGAGTAGCGAGTGAATGTTTATCAGTTCCCAGAGATTGTTCCTCTATAGCCCGTAGCCCTAGATTAGCCTGAGGACAGGGCAGAGGATTCCGAGGATGAGCAGCGGAGGCTTGAGAGGTTAAATAAGTATAAGCCTCCTATATTTAGTGGTCTAGCATCAGATGATGCTCTGGGATTTCTAGATAAGTGCCACCGTATCCTCCGTACCATGGGTATATCGGGATCGAGCGGGGTTTCTTTCAATACTTTCCAACTTCGAGGAGCCGCCTATGAGTAGTGGCGTACCTATGAGTTAGACAATCCAGATGAGGCAGCCTCCTGACTTGGACTCAGTTTTTAGATATGTTCCTGAGAGAGTGTGTTCCTCAGAGCCTCAGGGATGCATAGCGTGCTGAGTTTGAGCATTTTCTCCAGGGTACTATGACTATCTCGGAGTATTCTGTTCATTACACTAGCTTGGATAGACATGCACCAGCCTTGGTTTCTACTGTTCGCGAGAGGGTTCGTCGGTTTATTGAGGGGCTTATTCCCAGCATTAGGTCTAACATGGATCGTGAGTTGGAGATGGATATTTCTTATTAGTAGGTGGTGAGCATTGCTAGGAGGATAGAGGTTATGTATGCTCTCGAGAGAGAGAGAGGGGAGAGAGGCCAAGAGGTCTCAAGAGATGGGCCATTATTATGGTGCCCGTGCCCCGGCTATAGGTCATCATGGTAGGGGTTATATGGGTCGCCCCGTTCATTCAGCTCTTCCAATAGCCAGTGGTATTCTAGTTCCTCATAGACCTCAGGAGCCTTATTATGCACCTCTAGTATCTAGTGCGCCTCTTATGCGGGGTGCTTTCAACGGTCAGTCCAGCAGACCTGGCCCAAGCCAGTCATAGCCACAACGTCCTCCTAGGGCTTATTTTGAGTGTGATGGCATATGCCATGTGGTGAGGTTATTCCCTAGACTTGGGAGAAGTGCACCTCTATAGACTTCTCAGCTACAGTGCGCTCCGTAGAGTTCTCAGGCTATGATCACAGTACCAATTGCTACCCCACCTACTCAACCAGCTAGAGGTAGAGGTCGGGGAGGTAGAGGTTGCCCTAGAGGGGGAGGGCAGGCCAGTTATTATGCCCTTCCTGACCGTACCGAGGCTATAGCCTCCGATTCTATCATCACAGGTATTGTCCTAGTTTCTCATAGAGATGCATCTATTTTATTTAATCTAGGCTCCACCTATTCTTATGTGTCTTCTTATTTTGCCTCGCATTTGGTTGTATCTCGAGATTCTTTTAGTTTCCTTATTATGTTTCTACTCCTATGGGAGATTCTCTTATTATGGACCGCGGTTATTGGTCGTATTTGGTTGCTCTTAGTGGTTTTGAGATCAGAGACGATTTATTGTTGCTCAAAATGGTAGATTTTGATGTTATCTTGGGTATGGACTGGTTGTCACCCCATTATGCTATTCTTGATTATCACGCCAAAACCGTGATGCTGGCTATGCTAGGTGTACCACGAGTTGAGTGGAGGGGTGATTTAGATCACACTCCCAGTAGAGATGTCACTATTGATACCCCTACAGTTTATTCAATCCCAGTAGTACGAGATTTCTCTGATGTATTTCTAGTTGATCTTCCAGGCATGCTGCCCGATAGAGTTATTGATTTTGTCATTGATTTGTTGCCGGGCACTCAGCCCATTTCTATTCCTCTGTATCATACGGCTCCTTCTGAGTTAAAGGTTGTTGAAGGATCAATTACAGTAATTGCTTGATAAGGACTTTATTCGTCACTATGTATCACCTTGGGGTGCTCTTGTCTTGTTTGTGAAGAAGAATGATTGTTCTATGCGCTTGTGCATTGATTATCGCTAGTTGAACAAGGTTATAGTGAAGAACCGTTATCCTTTGCCTCATATTGATGATTTATTTGACAAACTACAGGGCGCACGAGTGTTTTCTATGATTGACTTGCATTCAGGTTACCATAAGTTGAAGATTCAGGAGCCATATATCCTCAAGACTGCTTTCAGGACTCGGTATGGTCATTACGAGTTCCTTGTTATGTCATTTGGGATGACCAATGCCCCAACAACCTTCATGTATTTGATGCACATTGTGTTTCGTCTACATCTTGACTCGTTCATTATTATCTTTATTTATGATATGCTGGTATATCCCGAAGTCGGGAAGATCATGAGGATAGTGCTTCAGACTTTGAAAGAAAAGAAGTTATATGCAAAGTTCTTGAAATATGAGTTTTTGTTGGATTCCGTGGCATTCTTGGGTCACGTGGTGTCGAGTGAGGGGATAAAGGTGGATCCGAAGAAAGTGGAAGCAGTTCAGAGTTGGCCCAGACCATCCTCAACTACAGAGATCAGTAGTTTTCTTGGCTTTGCGGGTTATTACTGTCGATTTTTTGATGGGTTTTTTTAATCTATTGCAACACCTATGACTAGGCTGACCTAGAAAGGTGCTCCATTCTAGTGGACGGATGAGTGTGAGGCGAGCTTGCAGAAGCTCAAGACAACGTTAACTACAACCCCACTTTTGATATTGTCTACAGATTCAAGGTCTTATATTATCTATTGTGATGCCTCAAGGATTGGACTTGGATCGATATTGATGTAGGATGGTAGGGTAAATCCCTATGCGTCCAGATAGTTGAAGGTATATGAGAAGAATTATCCTGTCCATGATCTCAGTTGGCTGCTATTGTTCACACCTTGAAGATCTGGCGTCGGTATTTGTATGGTGTGCCTTGTGAGATTTATATTGATCTTCGGAGTTTTTAGTATTTGTTCGATCAGATAGACCTTAATTTGCACTAGAGGAGGTGGTTAGAGTTGCCGAACGACTATGATATCACTATTTCGTATCACCGGGGCAAGGCCAATGTGGTGGTCGATGCTTTGAGTCACCAACAGAGAGTTTGGGGAGTTCGACTTATTTTCTAGTAGTGGAGAGGCGCATCGCGATGGATGTTCAGGCCTCAACCAGTCAGTTTATGAGATTGGATCTTTCGTAGCCCAGCGGATCCTTGCTTGTGTGGTTTCTTGGTTTTCTTAGTTTGATCGTATCCGGGAGCGTCAGTTTGAAGACCCTTAGTTGCTTGTTCTCAAGAACAGGGTTCTGTATGGCGATGCCAGAGATGTGACTATTGGTGATAACGGGGTATTAATGATGCAGGGTCGGGTTTGTGTACCCAATGTTGATGGGCTTCGAGAGTTGATTCTAGAGGAGGCCCATAGTTCGCGGTATTCCATCTGTCTGGGCGCCGCAAAGATGTATCAGGATTTGAGACATCACTATTAGTGGAGGCGGATGAAAAGAAAGATAGAGTTAGGTTTGTAGCTAAGTGCCTCAATTGTCAGCAGGTGAAGTATGAGTACTAGAGACCAGGTGGGTTGCTTCAGCAGATAGAGATTTTGGAGTAAAAGTGGGAGTGGATCACCATGGACTTCGTAGTTGGGCTCCCACAGACTTTGAGAAAGTTCGATGCTATTTGGGTGATTGTGGATCAGCTGAACAAGTCCACGCATTTTATTCATGTGTGTACTACCTATTCTTCGAAGCGGTTGGCGGAAATTTATATCCGGGAGATTGTCTGTCTGGATGGTATTTCCATTTCTATCATTTAGACAGAGGTACTCAGTTCACATCACGGTTCTGGAGAGTCGTATAGCATGAGTTGGGTACTCGGGTGGAGTTTAGCACAATATTTCACCCTCAGACGAATGGACAATTCGAGCGCACTATTCAAAATTTTGAGGATATGCTCCGTGCGTGTGTCATTGAGTTTAGAGGGTCTTGGATCAGTTCTTTCCATTGGCAGAGTTTGCCCACAACAACAGTTATCAGTCCACCATTCAAATGGCACTATATAAGGCTTTATATGGTAGGCGGTGTAGATCTCCGGTAGGTTGGTTCGAGCCGGGTGAGGTTAGATTATTGGGCACAGACTTGGTACGAGATGCTTTGGAGAAGGTTAAGGTGATTCAGGATATACTTCGCATAGCCCAGTCCAGACAGAAGAATTATGCGGACCTAAAGGTTTGTGATGTTTCCTACATGGTTGGAGAGTGGGTCTTGCTTTGGGTTTCGCCTATGTAGGGGTTATGAGGTTTGGAAAGAAGGGGAAGTGGAGTCCGAGGTTTATTGGACCATTTGGGATATTGAGGCATGTGAGGGAGGTTGCTTATGAGCTTGCCTTACCTCCCAGCTTGGACGGATTTTATCCAGTATTTCATGTTTCGATGCTCCGAAGGTATCACAGTGACTTGTCGCACGCGTTGGATTTTAGTTTAGTCTAGTCGGAAAAGGATCTATCTTATGTTGAGGAGCTGGTGGAAATATTGGATAGGCAGGTTCGAAAGTCGAGGTTAAAGAATATTGCATCGTTGAAGGTTCAGTGGCGAGGTAAGCCGGTCGAGGAGGCAACTTGGGAGACATGAGCAGGATATGCGCAATCGTTAACCTCATCTTTTCACTGCTTCAGGTATGTCTCTATGCTCATTTGAGGATGAACGAATTATGGGAGGATGTAATGAACCGATCGGTCATTTAAGGAATTAACTCCCTGATCCCCCATTAACTGCATTCCCTGTGTTTGTTTCTGCTATTGTGAGTTATCGGGAGGATTTATTTGGAGTTTTGGGACACTTAGTCCCTAAATGAGAGTTTTTAGAATTTGGACCATAGCCAAAGCAGTGTGAAGACGGCCTCGGAATGGAATCCCATTGGTTCTGTTAGCTCCATGGGGTGATTTCGGGCTTAGGTGCGTGTTTAAATTGTGTTTTGGAAGTACGTAACTTAATTAGGCTTGAAATGCTGAAAGTTGAATTTTTGAAATTTTTGGTTTGATAGTGAGATTTTGATATCGGGGTCGAAATGGAATTCCTGAAGTTGACGTAGGTCCGTTGTGTGATTTGGGACGTGTGTGCAAAATTTTAGGTCATTCGGACGAGGTTTGATAGACCTTTTGATCGAAAGAGGAATTTGAGAGTTTTTGGAGTTCCTAGGCTTGAATCCGATGTTAATTTGGTGTTTTGATGTTGTTTTGAGCGTTTTGAAGCTTGATGTAATGACCCGGCCGGTCGTTTTAAGAATTATGGCCCGATTCCCTATTAACTGCTTTCCCTGTGTTTGTTTCTGCTCTTGTGAGTTACCGGGGGAAATTATTAGGAGTTTTGGAGAGTTTTGGGACACTTTGTACCTAAATGAGAGCTTAAGTTTTGGAAATTTGACCGTAGTTGGAACAGTATGAAGACGGCCTCAAAATGGAATTCTGATGGTTCCGTAAACTGCGTTGGGTGATTTCGTGTTTAGGAGCGTGTTCGGATGGTATTTTGGAGGTCTGTAGCTAATTTAGGCTTGAAATGCCAAAAGTTAAAATTTTGAAGTTTTCGGTTCGATAGTGAGATTTTGATTCAAGGTTCGGAATGGAATTTCGGAAGTTAGAGTAGCTCCGTAGTGCTGAATGTGATGTGTGTGTAAAATTTCAGGTTATTCGGACGAAGCTTGATAGACGTTTTGATTGAAAGCGTATTTTGAGAGTTTTTGAAGTTCTTAGGCTTGAATCCGATGCTAAATTGGTGTTTTGATGTTGTTTTGAGCATTTCGAATATCGGAACAAGTTTGAATGATGTTTTAGGATTGGTTGGCATGTTTGGTTGAGGTCCCGGGGGCCTCGGTTGTGTTTCGGATGCTCAATGGGTCATTTCTGGAACTTAGAAATTGCAGAAAGATGTTGCAGCAGTCAGTTCTGGTTTCCTTCTTCGCGCTCGCGAGTGGGGTCTCACGTTCGCAAAGAGGAGCTGGGGCTGGTAAGGAATTAATGCTTCGCGTTCGCGAAGTGTCTCCCGCGTTCGCGAAGATGGGAGGTTTATACTTACGCGTTCATGATGGTGTTCCCACGTTCGCGTAGGTGGAGGAAGTTTGTCATCGCATTCGCGACCTGGTCAACGTGTTCGTGATGAAGGAATATGGACCCAAGCAAAGTTGTACTTCGTGAATGCGAGGTCCTTTCGCATTCGCGAAGAAGGGATATCTAGGCAGTATTTAAATAGTCCATTGTGACCCTTCTTCCTTTTCCCACCATTTTTGAACGCCATTGAAGCTTTTGACGGTGATTTTTGAGAAAACCAAAGAGGAATCACTTAGAGGTAACATTTTGGACTTCATAACTCGTTTATATGTGATTAAAGACGCAATTAGTTGTGAAATATTTGGGAAAAAGGGTAATTAGGGATTGAGATTAAGAGACGTTCAAATGGGTATTTGAGGGGTCAATTGAACTCTGATTTCAGTGTTCTTGTTATGTATAGACTCGTGAGAGTATGAGGATTCTGAAAATGTAAACTTTAGCCAATTCCAAGATGTGGGCTTGAGGGGTGTTTTGGTCATTTTACCTAATTTCACGTATTAGCTTGAAATTTATTTGTAGAATCAGTTACTTGAAGTGTTATTTACATTATGCAATTGAATAAATTTGGGCCATTTGGAGTCGAGTAATCGTGGCAGAAGCGTGGTTTTGGATTGATATTGAGCTGGTTCGAGGTAAGTGGTTTGTCTAACCTTGTGTGGGGGACATTCCCCTTAGGATTGGTACTATGATAATTGAAATGCCTTGTACGTGAGCTGACGAGTGCGTACTTATGCTAATTGTTGAAAATCCTATTTTCATTAAAATAGCTTTAATTGTGTTTTTCCTTTCCTACTTATACTACTTGGAATTTAAGCCTGCTGTTAGCCTAGAGAAGCATGTCTAATTCACTTAATTGCTCTATTTACTTTAACTGCCTTATTTGTATTACGTGAAGCATGATAGGTTAGAATGACCGATTTTACTTTGGTATGAAGTTGAGTTTAATTGAGTATTCCTTGTGCTATTGTTGCGTGTTTTACTTTGGGACTACGGGATGGCATCCCAAGAGATCCCTTGTACGTATTTATGATTTGAGCTGAAGTGCGGTATACTAAGAGATCCCCAGCACGTATATTGAGGGTACCAAGCGATCCTTAGAATACCAAGAGATCCCTAGTATATATTAAGGATACCAAAAGATACCCTGGATACCAAGAGATCCCTAGAACATATTGAGGGTACCAAGAGATCCCTGACATATATTGAGGATACCAAGACATCCTCGGGATACTTAGAGATCCCCGGATATTTATCTTTGTGAAAAGTGGTATTTCTTGTGATTGCTTTGTCTCTATTTCAATTATTGTTGTTATCCTTACTATCCTGTTTTAGCTTTCGCTATTATCTTTCGACTATACTATTTTACCTTATGCTATTATACCTTATATTTTATTTAATCTCAGTAGGTCCCTGACCTTCCTCGTCACTATCCGACCGAGGTTAGGCTTGGCACTTACTGAGTACCGCTGTGGTGTACTCATGCCTTTTTTGTGCATGTTTTTCACGTGCTGATTCAGGTACCTCCATTCAGGCTTATCACCCGTGAGGCAAGGCGCTCATAGAGACTCCGAGGTATATCTTCCGCATCCGCATATCGAAGAGTCCTTTTCTACTCTCCCTTTTGTATTAGCCTTTCTGCATTTTTATTTCTTGTTAGACATTCTGGAGTTAGATACTTGTAGACATTTAATGCTTGTGATCATGAAATTCTGGGTTTTGGGAAAAAGTATTTAGTTTTCGAGAGTTGATATTTTCTGTGTCGAGCGGCACTTTTAGACACTATTTTTATCTCACTATTCTATTTTTAATTTTTTCTTCTGCAATTTGGTTTAATTTTCTGCATTTTAGGCTTACCTAGTCATAGAGACTAGGTGCCGTCACGTGGTTCACGGAGGGGAAACCGGGGTTGTGACAAGTTGGTATCAGAGCTCTAGGTTCATAGGAGTCATGAATCACAAGCCAGTTTATGAGAGTCTCGCTGATCGTTACGAAGACGTACGTCTATACTTATCTACGAGAGGTTATGTAACTTTTAGGAAAATTCCACTTTATTTGATTTCCTTGTCGTGCGAGATTTTGATATCACAATTCTAAACTTCTGTCTTCTATACTCTCACGTATGGTGAGGACACATGCTACCCGAGATGATTAGGCACCCGTTCCCCCTACTGCAGACGTCAAAGGCCGGGGTCGGGGTAGAGGTCGAGAACGTATACGTGGTGTAGCAAGAGAACCCGCATGAGATGCCAACGAGGAGCCACCAGCAGTTCCAGTCTGAGCCTATGCACCTGATATGCCTACTGCTACTACCATGCCAACACTCCAAGAGATTCTGGCACAGTTCACGAGCATGTACACCACTTTGGCTTATGCAGGGTTGCTTCCCCTTGCTATAGCCACATCCCAGGCTGGGGGAGGAGCACAAAATCTTGCCGCCCGCACTCCTAAGCAGTGAGTGCATATTGATCAGGTCCCAAAGGTTATTCCGGTACAACCCATAACTCCAGATCAAGCCAAGGATAGGGCAACGGCTTACGAGGACGAGCAATATAAGATTGAGAGGTTAAAAAAGTATAAACTTCCTGTATTCAGTGGTCTAACATCAGAGGATGCTCTGGTATTTCTAGATGAGTGATACCATATTCTTCGTACCATGGGTATTTTCGAATCGATCAGAGATTCCTTCACTACCTTCCAACTTCGAGGGGCCGCCTATAAGTGGTGTCGTACTTATGAGTTAGATAGTCAGAATGAGGCAACTTCCTTGACTTGGACTCAGTTTTTATATATGTTCCTGAGAGAGTATGTTCCTCAAAGCCTCAGGGATGTATGGCGCACAACGTTTGAGCATTTGCACAAGGGTGCTATAACTGTCTCGGAGTATGTTGTTCGTTACACTACTTTGGCTAGACATGCACCAACTTTGGTTTCTACTATTTGAGAGAGGGTTTACTAGTTTATTGAGGGGCTTATTCCTAGCATCAGGTCTAGCATGGCTCGTGAGTTAGAGATGGATATTTCTTATCAGCAGGTGGTGATCATTGCTAGGAGGATTGAGGGTACGCATGCTAGGGAGAGATGAGAAATGGAGGCCAAGAGGTATCGGGAGTCGGGCTATTATTCTGGTGCACGTGCCCCAACTGCAGGTCGTCATGGTAGGGCTTATATGAGTCACCCTATTCATTCATCGTTTCCACCAACCAGTGGTATTCCAGCTCCTTCTAGGACTTAAGAGCCTTATTATGCACCTCCAGTATTTAGTGTGCCTCATGCGCGGGGTGATTTAAGAGGTCAGTCCAGTAGACCTAGCCCAAGCCAGTCACAGCCGCCATGTGGTGAGGGATTGCCCTAGACTTGGGAGGGTGCGCCCCCACAGACTTCTCAACCACAGCGCGCTTCGCAGAGTTCTCATGCTATGATTACAATAGCAGTTGCTACCCCACCTGCTCAGCCAGCTAGAGGTGGAGGTTGGGGAGGTAGAGGTCGCCGTAGAGGGAGAGGCTAGGCCACAGACTATTCTCTCCCTTCCATTACCGATGTTGTTGCCTTCGATTCTGTCATCACAGGTATTGTCCTAGTTTTTCACAGAGGTGCATCGGTTCTATTAGATCCAGGCTCCACTTATTCTTATGTGTCTTCTTATTTTGCTCCATATTTGGGTGTATCTCGTGATTCTTTGAGTTCCCTTGTTTATGTTTCTACTCCTATAGGAAAGATTCTCTTGTTGTGGACCGCGTTTATCGGTCCTATTTGGTTGCTCTTAGTAGTTTTGAGACCATAGCCAATTTATTATTGCTCAGCATGGTTGATTTTGATATTATCTTCGGCATGGACTGGTTGTCGCCCCACTATGCTATTCTTGATTGTCATGCCAAAACTGTGACGCTGACTATGCCAGGTGTACCACATGTTAAGTGGAGGGGTGCTTTAGATCACACTCCCAGTAGAGTTATTTCTTTCCTTAAGGCTCAATGCATGGTTGAGAAGGGGTGTGACGCGTATCTAGATTATGTAAGAGATGTCAGTATTGATACCCTTTCCATTGATTCAATCCCACTAGTATGGTATTTTTCTGATGTGTTTCCAGCTGACCTTCCGGGCATGCCGCCCAATAGAGATATTGATTTTGGCATTGATCTATTTTTGGGCACTCAGCCTATTTCTATTCCATTGTATCGTATGGATTCTTTTTAGTTGAAGGAGTTAAAGGATCAGTGAGAGGAATTGCTTGATAAGGGTTTTATTAGGCCCAGTGTATCGCCTCAGGGTGCTCTCGTCTTGTTTGTGAAAAAGAAGTATGGTTCTATGCGTATGTGTATTGATTATCGCCAGTTAAACAAATTTACAGTGAAGAACCGTTATCCTTTGCCTCAGATTGATGATTTGTTTGACCAGTTTCTGGGCGCACGGGTGTTTTTTAAGATTGACTTGCGCTCAGCTTACCATCAATTAAAGGTTCGAGATCCAGATATCCCGAAGACTGCTTTCAGGACTCGGTATGGTCATTCCGAGTTCCTTGTTATGTCATCCCCAGCAGCCTTTATGCATTTGATGCACAGTGTATTCCGCACATATCTTGACTCATTTGTCATTGTCTTTATTGATGATATTCTAGTGTATTCCTGGAGTCGGGAAGATCATGAGCAGCACTTGAGGACTGTGCTTAAGACTCCGAGAGAGAAGAAGTTATATGCTAAGTTCTCAAAATGTGAGTTTTGGTTGGATTCCATGACATTCTTGGGTCATGTGGTTTCTTGTGAGGGGATAAATGTGGATCCAAAGATAGTGGAAGCAGTGCAGAGTTGGCCCAGACCATCCTCAGCGATAGAGATTCGTAGTTTTCTTGGTTTGGCGGGTTACTACCATTAATTTGTTGAGGGGTTTTCATCTATTGCAAAACCTATGACCAGATTGACCCAGAAGGGTGCTCCATTCCAATTGATGAAAAAGTATAAGGTGAGCTTTTAGAAGCTCAAGACAGCTTTGACTGCAGCCCCAGTTTTGATATTGCCTATAGGTTCGGGGTTTTATACTGTCTATTGTGTTGCCTCGAGGATTGGCCTTGGAGCGGTAATGATGCAAGAAGGTTGGGTGATTGCCTACGCGTCCAGACAATTGAATATACATGAGAAAAATTATCCTTTCCATGATCTTGAGTTAGCTGCTATTATTCACGCCTTGAAGATCGACGTCATTATTTGTACGATGTGCCTTGTGAGATTATACTAATCACCAGAGTTTGTAGCATCTGTTCAAGTAGAAAGACCTTAATTTGCGTCAGAAGAGATGGCTAGAGCTATTGAAGGACTATGATATCACTATTTTGTACCACTTGGGCAAGGCTAATGTGGTGGCCGATGCCTTGAGTCGCCGGGCAGAGAGTTTGGGGAGTTTGGCTTATTTACTAGCAGCAGAGAGGCCCATAGAGATGGATGTTCAGGTCATAACCAGCCAGTTTGTGAGATTGGACCTTTCGGAGCCTAGTCAGGTTTTGGCTTGTGTAGTCTCTCGTTCTTCATTATTTGATCGTATCCGGGAGCGACAGTTTGATGACCCTCATTTGCTTGTCCTCAAGGACAAGGTTTTGCATGGAGATGCTAGAGATGTGACTATTGATGATGACGAAGTATTGAGGATGCAGGGTCGGGTTGTGTAACCAATGTTGATGGGCTTCGAGAGTTGATTCTAGAGGAGACCCACAGTTCGCGGTATTCCATCCATCCGGGTGCCGCGAAGATGTATCAAGATTTGGGGTAGCACTATTGGTGGAAGTTGATAAAGAAATATATAGTTGGATTTGTAGCTCGGTGCCTCAATTGTCAACGGGTAAAGTATGAACACTAGAGACCGGGAGGGTTGCTTCAGTAGATAGAGATTCCGGAGTGAAAGTGGGAGCGAATCACTATAGACTTTGTAGTTGGGCTCCCACGGACTTTGAGAAAGTTTGATGCTATTTGAGTGATTGTGGATCGGCTGACAAAGTCCATGCACTCCTGTGTGTACTGCTTATTCTTCAGAGCGGTTAGCGGAGATTTATATCTGGGAGATTATTCGTCTGCATGGTATTCCATTTTCCATCATTTCAGATAGAGTACTCAGTTTACATCATAATTCTAGAGGGCCGTTCAGCACTAGTTGGGTACTCGGGTGGAGTTAAGTACAACATTTCACCCTCAGACGAACGGATAGTCCGAGAATACTATTCAGATTTTCGAGGATATTCTCCGTACGTGTGTGATAGAGTTTGGATGGTCTTGGGATCAGTTCTTTCCATTGGCAGAGTTTGCCTGTAATAACAACTACCAGTCCAACATTCAGATGGCACCGTACGAGGATTTATGTGGTAGGAGGTATAGATCACTGGTGGGTTGGTTTAAGCCATGTGAGGCCAGATTATTGGGCACAAACTTGGTTCAGGATGCTTTGGAGAAGGTTAAGGTGATTCAGGATAGACTTCGTACATCCCAGTTCAGACAGAAGAGCTACGTGGACCGGAAGGTTCGTGATGTTTCCTATATGGTCGGAGAGCGGGTTCTACTTCGGGGTTTTCCTATGAAAGGAGTTATGAGATTTGGGAAGGAGGGGAAGTTGAGTCCGAGGTTTATTGGCCCTTTTGAGATATTGAGGCGTGTTGGGGAGGTTTCTTATAAGCTTGCCTTACCTCCCAGCTTGGCAGGAGTTCATCTGGTATATCATGTTTTTATGGTTCGAAGGTATCACGGTGATCCATCGCACGTGTTGGATTTCAGTTCAGTCTAGTTGGACAAGGATCTATCTTATATTGAGGAGCCAGTGGCAATATTGGACAGGCATGTTAGAAATCTAAGGTCAAATAATGTTGCATCACTAAAGGTTCAGTAGTGGGGTCAGCCGGTCGAGGAGGCGAACTGGTAGACCGAGTAGGATATGCGCAACTGTTACCCTTATCTTTTCACTACTTCAGGTATGTCTCTATGCTTGTTCGAGGATGAATGAATGTTTAAGTGTGGGAGGATGTAACAACCCAGTCGGTCATTTTAAGAATTAACGCTTTGATCCCCCATTAACTGCATTCCCCGTGTTTGTTTCTGATATTATGAGTTATCGGGAGGATTTATTTGGAGTTTCGGAGAGTTTTGGGACACTTAGTCCCTAAATGAGAGTTTAAGTTTTAGAATTTGGATCGTAGCCAGAGCAGTGTGAAGATGGCCTCGGAATGGAATTTCATTGGTTCCGTTAGGTCTGTTGGGTGAATTCGGGCTTAGGAGCATGTTCATATTGTGTTTTGGAAGTACGTAGCTTAATAGGCTTGAAATGCCGAAAGTCAAAATTTGAAATTTCCGATTCGATAGTGAGATTTTGATATCGGGGTCGAAATGGAATTCCTGAAGTTGAAGTAGGTCCGTTGTGTGATTTCGGACGTGTGTGCAAAATTTCAGGTCATTCAAACGGGGTTTGATAGACTTTTTGATCAAAAGAGGAATTTGAGAGTTTTTGGAGTTTCTAGGCTTGAATCGGATGTTAATTTGGTGTTTTGATGTTGTTTTGAGCGTTCCGAAGGTTGGTGCAATGACCCGGCCAGTCATTTTAAGAATTTATGCCCCCGATACCCTATTAACTACTTTTCCCGTGTTTGTTTCTGCTGTTGTGAGTCGCCAGGGGAAATTTTTGGGAGTTTCAGAGAGTTTTGGGACAGTTAGTCCCTAAATGAGAGCTTAAATTTTGGAAATTTGACCGTAGTCAGAACAGTGTGAAGACAACCTCGGTATGGAATTTTGATGGTTCCGTTAGCCCCATTGGGTGATTTTGGGTTTAGGAGCGTGTTCGGATGGTGTTTAGAGGTGCGTAGCTAATTTAGGCTTGAAATGCCGATAGTTGAGTTTTTGAAGTTTCCGGTTCGATAGTGAGATTTTGATCCGAGGGTCGGAATGGAATTTCGGAAGTTGGAGTAGCTACGTAGTGTTGAATGTGACGTGTGTGCAAAATTTCAGGTCATTCCGATGAGGTTTGATAGAACTTTTGATCGAAAGCGTATTTTGAGAGTTTTTGAAGTTCTTAGGCTTGAATCTGATGCTAAATTGGTGTTTTGATGTTATTTTGAGCATTCCAAAGATTGGAACAAGTTTGAATGATGTTTTAGGATTGGTTGGCATATTTGGTTGAGGTCCCGGGGGCCTCGGGTGTGTTTCAGATGCTCAATGGATCATTTTTAGAACTTAGAAATAGCAGAAAAATGTTGAAATAGTCAGTTCTGGTTTCCTTATTCGCGTTTGCGAGTGGGGTCTCGTGTTCG
Source organism: Nicotiana glauca (assembly GCA_026770625.1). Lineage (NCBI taxonomy): Eukaryota > Viridiplantae > Streptophyta > Magnoliopsida > Solanales > Solanaceae > Nicotiana > Nicotiana glauca. Next base: position 28,999 of record MU771989.1, read on the forward strand.
CAAAAAGGAGCTGGGGATGGTGAGGTGTTGATGTTTCGCGTTCGCGAAGTGTCTCCTACGTTCGCAAATCTGGGATGTTTATACTTACGCGTTCGCGATGGTGTTCCCGCATTAGCATAGGTGGAGGAAGTTTAGCATCACATTCGCGACCTTGTCATCGCGTTCGCGATGAAGGAATCCGGACCCAAATGAAGTTGTACTTCGCGAACGCGAGGGTCCTTCCGCGTTCGCGAAGAAAGGATATCTAGGTAGTATTTAAATAGTCCATCCGCGACCCTTCTTTATTTTTCCACCATTTTTACCGGGATTGAAGCTTTTAACAGTGATTTTTGAGGAAACCAAAGGGGAATCACTTGGAGGTAATAGTTTTGACTTCATAACTCATTTATATGTGATTAAAGACCTAATTAGTGCTGAAAAATTTGGGAAAAATGGGTAATTAGGGCTTGAGATTAAGAGACCTTAAAATGGATATTTGAGGGGTCAATTGAGCTTCGATTTCAGGGTTCTTGTTACGTATAAACTCGTGAGGGTATGAGGATTTTGAAAATTTAAATTTCACCCGATTCCGAGATGTGGGCATGCGGGGCGTTTTGGTCATTTTACTTAATTTCGTGTATTAGCTTAGAATTTATTTGTAGAATCAGTTACTTGAAGTGTTATTTATGTTATGCAATTGAATTGAATAGATTTGGGCCATTGAAGCCGAGTACTCGTGGCAAGAGCGTGGTTTTGGATTAATTTTGAGCTGATTTGAGGTAAGTGGCTTGTCTAACCTTGTGTGGGGGACATTCCCCTTAGGATTGGAACTGTGATAATTGAAATGCCTTGAACTGAGGTGATGAGTGCTTACTTGTACTAATTGTTGAAAATCCTGTTTTCATTAAAATAACTTTAATTTCTTTTTTCCTTTCCTGCTTACACTACTTGGAATTTAAGCTTGCTGTTAGCCTATAAAACCATGTCTAATTGACTTAATTGCTCTATTTGCTTTAACTGCCTTATTTGTATTACATGAAGCATGCTAGGTTAGAATTACTTGCTTTACTTTGGTATGGAGTTGAGTTTAATTTAGTATTCCTTGTGCTATTTTTGTGTGTTTTACTTTGGGACTACGGGACGGCATCTCGAGAGATCCCCTGTACGTATTTATGATTTGAGCTGAAGTGCGGGATACTGAGAGATCCCCTGCATGTATATTGAGGGTACCAAGAGATCCCTAGTATATATTGAGGATACTAAGAGATCCTCGGGATACCAAGAAATCCCTAGCATATATTGAGGGTACCAAGAGATCCTCGGGATACCAAGAGATCCCTGACATTATTGAAGATATCAAAAGATCTCCAGATATTTATCTTTGTGTAAAGTGGTGTTTCTTGTGATTGCTTTGTCTCTGTTTAAGTTATTGTTGTTATCCTTACTATCCTGTTTTAGTTCTCGGTGTTATCTTTCGACTATACTATTTTACCTTATGCTGTTATACCTTATATTTTATTTAATCTCAGTAGGGCCCTAACCTTCCTCTTCACTACCCGACCGAGGTTAGGCTTGACACTTACTGAGTACCGCTGTGGCGTACTCATGCCCTTTCTGAGCATGTTTTTCATGTGAAGATTCAGTTACCTCCATTTAGGCTTATCACCTGTAAGGCGAGGCACTCATAGAGACTCCGAGGTATATCTGCTGCATCCGCAGACCGAAAAGTCCCTTTCTAATCTCCATTTTGTATTAGCCATTATGTATTTTCATTTCTTGTTAGATATTCTGGAGTTAGATGCTTAGACATTCGAAGGCCTGTAAGCATGCGATTTCGGGTTTTTGGAAAAAGTATTTAGTTTTCGAGAGTTGATATTTTGTGTGCCGAGCGGAACTTTTAAACATTGTTTGTATCTCACTATTTTATTTTTAATTATTTCTTACACAATTTGGTTTAATTTTCTGTATTTTAGGCTTACCTAGTCGTAGAGACTAGGTGCCGTTACGATGGTTCATGGAGGGTGAATTAGGGTCATGATAGTTGGAACAAGTTTAAATGATGTTTTAGGATTGGTTGGCATGTTTGGTTGAGGTCCCAGGGGCCTCGGGTAAGTTTTGGGTGTTTAACGAAAGTTGAATTGGACTTAGAAAAAATCTGAAGTTGGATGAATCTGTCATAACCGCACCTGCGTGCATGGGACTGCGGGTGCGGGCCTATAGAAGCGATGGAGAAGCCGCAGATACGTCTGGGCAGTTAGAATTCTGAAGTCGCAGATGCGGGAGCTGGAGCGCACCTGCGAGACCACATGTGCGGTAGAAGAGCGCAGGTGCGGCTTGGTGCTTTAAGTGGATTTTTGCATATGCACACCTGGGACAGCAGGTGCGGGTCCGCAGGTGCGGAGACCCTGGGCCAGAACCTATATAAAGGTTCAGTCACGATTTTTGCTAATTCTTTAACCATTTTCATCCGAATTTTGAGCTTTTTGGGAGGTTTTTGAGAGAGTATTCAAGGGAGAATCAAGGAGATTTGGGCCATTTAGAGTCGGATACTCATGGCAAGAACGTGGTATTGAGTTGATTGAGCTGGTTCAAGGTAAGTGACTTGTCTAACCTTGTGTGGGGGACATTCCCCCTAGAATTTGGTATTGTTGTTATGTGAATGTCGTGTACGTGAGGTGACGAATGCGTACATGTTCTAATTGTTGGAAACCCATTTTCTTTAATTAAATTAAATGTGGTTTTTTTCTTCTTGAATATTACTTGTACTTTAAGCCTATTGTGTAGTATAAGGAACCATGCCTAAGTGAATTAGCTGTCCTATCTACTTAAATTATTTTACGTGAATTTTGTGCAGCATGTTAGAATAGAAATCTTTGTTTTCTTGGTACAGACTTGAATAAAATTGTGGATTGTTTATTGGAGATTGTTGTGTTTTATTTTAGGACTACGAATGAGTATTCCAGGAGATCCCCGACACATATATGAATTTGGACTGTAGTGCGGGATACCAAGAGATCCCCAACACATATATTAAGGATACTAAGAGATCTCGGGATACCAAGAGATCCCCAGCACATATATTGAGGATACTAAGAGATCCCTGGGATACTGAGAGATCCCAGAGTATTTACGTTTGGGACTACGGGACAGGATCTCGGGAGATCCCCTGTCGATATTTCTGCGTACTAAGTGTGTATTGTCTGTATTTTCTTCTCATTCATGATATGGTTTTGATTATATTGTTGCACCTTACACTACCTTACTTTGTCTTATATATTGATAACCGGTAGGCCCTGACCTTCCTCGTCACTACCCGATCGAGGTTAGGATTGACACTTACTGGGTACCGCTATGGGTACTCATGCCCTTTTCCTGCACATGAGTTTTGTGTGCAGATCGAGGTACATCGATTCAGCCATATTGTTAGCAAGGCAAGGCGATCTCTAGAGACTTTGAGGTATATCTGCCACATGCGCAGACCGAGGAGTTCCTATCTACTCTCTCTCTCTTTTAGTTATAGCCCTTATGTACTTTTTCTTTTGTTTAGACACTTTAGAGTTAGAACACCTTGTAGTTATTTCATGGCTTGTGATTTCATGAGATTTTGGATTTTGGAAAATATAGTTTCAGTTTAAGAGTTGTATTATATATGCTGAGCGGCATGTTAAACGCTTCATTTTATTATCTCTACAGTTTTGGCTAGATTTATTCTATTGTTTCTTTTTCCGCAATTTGTTAGGCTTACCTAGTTGTGGAGACTAGGTGCCGTCACGATAGTTCACGGAGGGCGAACTAGGGTCGTGACATGAGCCCCTAGGGACCTTCGTCTGAACTTGCAAACAAGTCCCAAAACATAACATAGACCTACTCGAGGCCTCAAATCCGGCAAAATGATATCAAAATCACGAATCGTCGATCAAGAACAATCTTTTAAGTTCATAAAACTTCAAACTTCGAACCAAGCGTCTGATTCAAGCCTAACCAATCTGAAATCTAACAAAACTTTCCACACAAGTCTAATGATAGAACGAACATATCCCAACTTTCAGTACAACAATTTGAACTGGATAACATTAAAGCTAACTCTCGGACTAACCTATGTACCTTCCAACCTTCAAATTGCCAGCTTTTGCCAACTAGAGCTAATACCTTCTATAAACATCCAAATGAGAATTTGTGCACATGCCCAATTCAAAAATCACCATCTGGATCTAATGAGACCATCAAAACTCCGACCCGAGATCAAATACATAAAAAATAAAACTTGGTCAACCATTCCAACTTAAAGCTTCTAAAATGAGAACCATTCTTCCAAACCAATCCCGAGCTACTCGAATATCAAAAACGATGATACACACAAGTCATAATAGACCATATTATTCTACTCATGATCTCAAATCACCGAACTGAATGCGGATGCTCAAAAGGATTTGTCGGGCCGTTACAAAATAGAATATTACCTAATTGAGGGAGTTCTCAAGCTGAATGTAATTGTTGTTTAAATAAACAAAGTTGAAGCTTCTTCTTACTTACTTGAGTCAATTAATTTATGACATGAATATTTATGTCATGTCAATTTTAAAACTATGAGGAAATAATTAATTCAAAAGTGTTACCTAAGTTAAATATAAAGAGTTAAAATGTAAAATATATGAGGAATCAAAGTATATCGCATCTGTATAAGTTAGTTGAAAGAAATTTAAATCCTTTACACTTAATTCACATAGATATTTTTGATATAAAGTCTATAGTGAAACAAGTATTTCATAACTTTTATCAACAATAGTACTAGATATTATTATACTTACTTATTTAGTAGTAAACATGAAGCAATTTATGCATTAAAGAAATAGAAAAAATAAAAATAAAACGCACTAAACAAAAAGAAAAAAAGAAAGTGATAGGAGTGGAGAATATGAAACTTCTTTAAATATATTTGTAACATGACATTATTCACCAGACAACATACCCCTACTAGCTACAATCTAATGGAATTGCGAAAAGAAAAAAAGAAAAAACACTTAAGGAAATAATGAATGCCTTGTTGATAAGTTATGGTTTACCCCATAGCTTTGTTAGGGAAGTTATTCTTACATCTAACCATTCAATCGAGTCCCCCCTTAGAAAAAAATAAATATTCCATATGATAAATGGAGAGGAGAAAGATCAACTTGAAATACTTCAAACTATGAGGGTGTTTAGCTAATGTACAACTTCCTAAACCCAAAAGGATAAAATAGGATCAAAAAACTATTATTGTGTTTTCATTGGATATTGCAACCAATAGTAAGGCATATCCTTTTCTAGTTCATAAATCAGTAAATTCAGATATTCACACTAAATAAGATAATACAATCAAATATTTTTGAATGTTTTGAAATTATATATCCATATAAATAGAAATGTGAGTCGTCTAGCGAAAATCTAAGCAACCTGGGAAAGAAACAAAGAAAAATACACCTAATAAAGAGAATAAAAGACATAGTAAATGTCAAAGGACATCTACTTCATATGGACCTGATTTTCTAACATTCTTATTGTAAAATGAGCCTTAAACATTTAAACAGACTATGTCTTCCTCGGAAGCATAATTTTGGAGAGAGGAAGTCAAAAGTGAGATAGAATCCATTTTAAATAACCATACTTGAGAATTGGTTGGTCTTCCTCTACAAAACAAATATTTAGGTTCTAACTGGATTTTAAAGAAGAAGAAGAGTTAACTGCACTATTGATAAATATAAGGGAATACTTACAGTCAAATAGTTTAGACAACGAGAAAGACTGGGTTATTTTGATACTTACTCGCCGGTAATAAGACTTGCATCCATTCAAATATTAATAGCATAGGCTAATGTGTACAATCTTGAAATTCATTAAATAGTTGTTAAAATAAATTTCTTAAATGGAGATTTGGAGGATAAAATTTATATGGAATAATCTGAAGTATTGATGGTTCCCAAAAACAAACAATCATTTATGTTGACTTGTTAAGTAACTTTACGGACTGAAAGAAACATCCAAATTTCAGCATCCGAAATTTGACCAAACAATATTATCAAATAATTTCAAAATTAATGAGCACGACAATTATGTTTACATTAGAATACAACTAATCAAGTATTTATTGTTTGTTTATATATAGATGATATATTGATAATGAGTAACGACATTGCTCGCATAAATACTACTAAGCACATGCTTACTAGTAAGTTTGATAAAGACTTAGGAGTTGCCGACTTAATATTTGGAATCAAGATCCATAAGACAACTCAAGGTCTAGTATTATCATAATCTCATTACATTAAAATGGTATTTACAAAGTTTTAATATTTGGATTTCAAAGTTGCAAGAGCTCCAATTGATTTAAACCATACTCTTAAAAAGAATAAAGGCCAAAGTAAGTCTCAATTGGACTGTGCTCTAGTGTTGGGAAACTTGATGTATATCATAAAGTGTAAAATCTCAATTGGACTGTGCTCTAGTGTTGGGAAGCTTGATGTATATCACAAAGTGTACACGATCTGATATAACTTGTGTATAAGTAAATTAAGTCGATACACAAGTAATCGCAACAAAACTCATTGGATGTCAATGAATGAGTTTTGGGTATTTAATATACCCAACATTATGTTTTGTACTACGATAAGTATCTTGAGGGGTATAGTGATGCAAATTGGATCACTAGATCAACCGAAACTAAATTCGCAAGTGAATATACTCTTACCATTAATGGCGGAGCAGTGTCTTAAAAGTCATCCAAGCAGATATGCATTACTCGCTCTACAATGGAGTCTGGATTCATAACTTTAGACAAAAATGGCGAAGAAGTTGAATGGCTTCAAAATTTCTTAAAAGACATTGAATTTTTCCAAGACATTGGCCCCTATATATATACATTGTGATAGACAGTCAGCAATAGAAAAAGATAGGAGCATTATGTATAACGCAATTTTTTATCACATACAAAGAAAATATAATACCATTAAACAAGTAATCTCTAGTTAAATTATCACAGTTGATAACTATATAACGTCAAAGGATAATGTATTGCCCCACTTATAAAAGGCCTAGCTAGAGAGATGGTTGAGAAATTGTCGAAGAAAATGAGACTATGGCTGAGGATAAGTCATCATGTCGGTAGCTCTATCTACAATATTAGAGATCCCAAGATCTAGGTTCAAGGATATCAAATAAAGTTATGATTGACAGTTCAATATTGCCAAATAAAATTTTGGTCCATTCTCGTAATGAAAATAATATGCAATAATAAGTATAAAGCCTTACGTCTTTTTTTATAATTTTTAATTTTGATATGGTATTATCAAATAGTATATCTTAGGGACTACACATTGAGGAATTACCTATGTAAGTGTGAAGTATAATTGTGTAAGACTAGTTTTCTATGCATTTATGTAATCAAGCGGTGTTCATAGATAAAACGAATACAACAATAAGAATTAAAGACAGTTAAGAGTTAATTGTGTAACTTATGTTGTCTAGGTATACAATAAAGCTCAAAGATTCAAAGATGCAAAATTTACTCATTGATCAAGTTTATCTTATATTTGTTTACTAAGGATTTTTAAAGAAAAATCTACATATCCAGACGTGATTAATCCTTACTTAGAATTGCATAGTTTTTTCATGCATGTTTTTGATCATATAGTCATTCCCCATTCATGTAGGAAATTGTTGAGTTTTGGTAAAAGTTTGAATGAAAAGTGGAAGAAAATAAAAAATTTTAAAAATTTTCTTTGAACACTGCCCTTCATTGAAAAGGAAGACAAAGGTTTATTGTATTTATATATAAAAATACTTTCTCTAGTTCTTAAAGATTTGAGAACAAAGAAAAAGTCACGCAATGTCATTATCTTCGCTTGCTCGGTTCGTCTTCAATCGTCGGTTTCAAATTTGGATGTCAAATAATCTAATTGATTGATGTATTTTTTGGACCAAATTTATTTATCCTTTTCCGTTATTTTTCATTTTTTCATGTGAAATTTTAATTTAAAATTCACAGTTTCTTTTCCCAATAATAATTTGCGACCATACAGTGCTTAACATAAATTAAAATACTTACGTCGATAGGCGTCTTGTCCATGAACATGCATGTAACGACCTGACTGGTCGTTTCGTGAGTTATCAGCTGTATTTTATCGTATCGTGTTGGTTGGTTCTGGTCCGGAGTGGTTTCAGCGTGGAATGAGACACTTAGTCTCCTATTTAGAAGATTAAGTTGGAAAAGTCAACTGGATGTTGTCTTATGCGTAAATGATCTCGAATTTGAATTCTGATGGTTCAGTTAGCTCCTATAGGTGATTTTGGACTTGGGAGCACATCTGGAATGTGATTTGGAGGTCCGTGGTAGGATTAGGCTTGAATCGGCGAAATTGAAAAATTTGGCGATTTTGGTCGACAGTGGAAATTCCATATCGGGGTTGGAATGAAATTCTAGAAGTTGGAATCGTAGTGTCATTTATGATGTGTGTGCAAAATTTCAGCTCATTCAGAGGAGCTTTGGTTGGTTTCGGCATCGTTTGCCGAATTTGGAAGTTTAGAAGATCTTAGGCTTGAATCCGAGGGTGATTTGGTGTTTTGATTTTCTTTTGAGGAATTCAAAGGTTCGACTAAGTTTGAATAACGTTATGGGATATGTTGGCATATGTTGTTGATTTTTCGAAGGGCTCGAGATGATTTTGGATGGTTAACAGAGGATTTTGAAAGGGAATTAGGCCGCTAAAGTTGCTGCTTAAGATGTTACGGGACCTGCAGAGTAGGAACCGTAGGTGTGAGGTTGAAAATGCGGTGAGGAAGTTATAAATGCGAAAAATGAAAGACTAATAGAGGAGCCGCAGATGCGGTGAATCTGATGCATTTGCGGGCCCGCAGGTGCGGTGCCTGGGGGCGCAGGTGCAGTTTTTGGACTTTAAGTGACTTCCGCAGATATAAACATTTGGGCGAAGAAGCGGCACCGCAGGTGCGCTATTTTGACCGCAGGTTCAGAAAGGGATGTGCAGAAGGTATAAATTGAATCCTTCGCGAATTTTGGGTTATTCGTCACTATTTTTGTTCGATTTGGAGCTTTTGGGAGTAAATTGAAAAGGGATTCAAGGGGGTTTTCATTGAGGTAAGCTACTTGATCCCTAATACTCGTGTTTATAGTAATTTTGCATTGTTTAAGTATGTAATTAGTGGTGATTAAGGTTGAAAATGAGGGGTTAGGGACTGAGATTTTGGAGAGTTTGATTGAGGATTTGAGGGGCCAAAAAGAGTCGCATTTTGATAAATCTTGTATGTATGGACGCGTGAGTGGAAGGGATTTCCGGTTTTGTAATTTTGTTGGATTCCGAGACGTGGGACTTGTTTGAGAAAATTTCGGGATTTGTGCCTAAGTTGCTTGTTTTTCTTGTGGAATTCATTCCATTAGCGCATTTTGATGGTATTGTTCTGGTTGTGAATATATTTGGAGCAATTGGAGGCCGAGTCGAGGGGAAAAAGCATCGCCGATTAGAGATTTGACTGGTTTGAGGTAAGTAACGATTGTAAATCTAGTCTTGAAGGTATGATACCCCGTATTTCGTATTGTTTTATTATTTTGAAGTGAAGCACATGCTAGGTGATGGACATGTGGGCATGCACCGTTGGGGATTGTGACTTGGTCCATCCCGTAGCAACTATAAAGTTGCATAATTGGTTGAAACTATATGATACTTATGTGTTTTAGAAAGAATTTCTATAAATTGAGCTGATTGTCATATTTGGGCCATGTGCTAGAGCTGTTTGGAACCTTAGAGGACTTTTCTTACTATCCTGTCACTAGTTTTGGTTGAATCTATACTCAGTTGTGTTACAATTATTGCTTTTATAACTCAGTCTTTATTACTCTGTTTTATTGCATATAATTATTGTTTTGGGATGAGTACCCTGTTTTTACTGAGATCCCGAGTGGCTTGAGAAGTTTATGACTGAGTGGAGCCGAGGGCCTAATTTGTGAGGATATTTATGAGATCAAGTCTCACGCCGCAACATGTTGTTATTGACTCATGATTGAGTGAGGCTGAGGGCCTGATTGATTTATGCCACGAGGTATCTTGTTATAGAGCTTGGGCTGAAGGAGCCCATCCGGAGTTTGCTCACCCCAGTGAGCTCGGGTACCTTGAGTGTGAGTAATATGAGATATGCCCGATGGGCTGTGTACGAGTGACTGAGAGGTTTGCCCGAGGGATTGCTAATGAGTGATGTTTTTCCCGAGGGGCTTTTTATGATTTTATTATTTTTTCTCCATGTTGTAGCAAGCCTCTGCTGAGAACTGTTGAAAAGATCTTCAAATGATTTTACTGAAACTGAGTTTAAACGAAAATATTTAATTCAAACATTGCTTTTAAAAACATGTTGTACTTTTACTGAGATTTCATGATATGAACTTATATGCTTTATTGCTCGTCACTATTTCTCAGCCTTTATTTAATTTGGTTATTTACTAAGTTGGCGTACTCACGTTACTCCCTGCACCTTATGTTCAGATCTTGACACATCAGGATCTGATAGCGGCTATTGGCTAGTCCAATTGTAGATTCTTCTCTAAATTGGCAAGGCAGATGTTGGTGATCGCAACCCTGTTCTTCTCCCTCCTATCTCCTTATAGTTTATTTTGCAGTTGTAGTTCTATACTATTTTAGTCTCAGTATCTCGGATGGTATTTAGTATATGTTCATGATTAGTGACACCCCGATATCGGATTTTTCTTTCCACACTTTCATTGTTCAAATTTTCTTTATGAAGTTTTATTATTAATTAGCTTGAAATTATCTGGTAAATGAAAAAACGTCTTGTTTTTGGTAAAGAGTCAGCTTTCCTAGTTCCACAATAGGCGCCATCACGACATGGTAGTTTTGGGTCGTAAAAATTTGTATCAAAGCCTAGGGTACATAGGTCTCATAGGTCCTGAACGGGTTTAGTAGAGTCTTGTAGATTGGTATGGAGATATCTGTACTTATCTTCGAGAGGCTGCAGAACCTCTAGAAAATCTTTTTATTCTTGAATTCTTGTCGTGTGAATCTGTGATTCTAGTAACTAAAGTTCTATTATTCTATTCTATCACAGATGGTGAGAACATGTGCTACCGGTCAGGACAGACAACCACTAGTACCACCAGTTAGGGGCGCGAGAGGTCGAGGTCGTGGTCGAGGCATGGTAGGGGTAGGGGTGTAGCCCACACTGTAGTCAGGGCAGCACCTATAGATCCACTAGCCACCCCATTTCATGATCAGGTCCCAGTTGGGGATGCTCCGACGGGACCAACTCAGGCATCGACTGTGCCTATTGTTATCCTGGGTCATCAGGAGACCTTAGCTCAGATTTTGACCGTGTGCACCACTCTTGATCAGGCGGTCACTATTTCTACTACAACAGCTATTCCCAGGCCAGAGGAGGCACTCAGACTCCCATCGCCCGTACACCCGAGTAGGTTGTTCAGGGGCTTCAGACACCAGGGGCACCACCAGCGCAGCCGGTTACACCTGCTCAGGATTATGTGGTACCAATCATGCCTGATGACGAGCAACATAGATTTGAAAGGTTTGTTAGGCTTCAGCCTTTGACTTTCAGTAGTACAGAGGCCAGGATGCCCAGGGTCTCTTGGACAAGTGTTAGAGGATTCTTTGTACGATTGGTACTCCAGAGACCAGTGTGGTCTCGTTCACTACCTTTCAGTTGTATGGAGCTGTCTTTACTTGGTGGAAGGATTATGAGAGGCATAGTCCTGTTGGCGCAGCGCCCCTTACCTAGCAGTAGTTTTACGTTCTCTTTCTGGAGAAGTATGTGTTGTGGTCTCGTAGAGAGCAGCTGCTCAAGCAGTTCGAGCAGTTGCATCAGGATGATATGATTATGATACAGTATGAGATGAGGTTCTCTAATTTAGACCTTCATGTTATCTGGTTATCATGAGCTTTGTTGATGGCCTCACTTATCAGCTACAGATTCTTATGACAAGAGAGAGTATCTGGTCCTTCTTTTGAAGAGTTGGTGACATTGTTCGGGACATATAATCAATTCGTCGTCAAGAGCGAGTAGAGAGGAAGGCGAAGAGGCCTAGTGGATCTGGTAGTTTTGGTGGTTCTCCTCATGGGGGTTAGTTTCAGCATGACAAAAGTCGTCCATTCAGACATGCTCAGTCAACTCACCCTATTCACCGTGGGGCATCATTGGGCTATGGTTCTCACATTTTTCATCAAGGTCATTCATCACTTAGTGCGCTCCCAGCCCAAAGTTTTTCCTGTGCTCCATCAGTTAAGGGCTCCTCCATGCCAAGTTCTTCTACCAGTCATCCCAATGCTAGAGGTTCCATTCAGTCCCTGTCACTAGCACCAGGGGGTTGTTATGAGTGTGGGGAGTTGGGGTATATGTGAAGGCCGTGTCCTTGTCTTCAAGGGGGTCCGCCTCAGTAGAGGAGTCAGCCATCGACTTCAGCACCAGTTACTTCACCACCCACCTAGTTAGCTATGGGTGGAGGATAGTTATCTAGGGGTCGCTCTAGAGGGGGAGGGTGTCGATTAGGTGGTGGTCAGGCCCCTTTCTATACATCACAGCCAGACCATATGCTATTGCTTCAGATGTTGTGATCACAAATATTGTCTTAGTTTACCATAGGGATGCCTTTGTATTATTTGGTCGGTTCCACTTGTTCATATGTGTCATCATATTTTGCTCATTATTTGGATATGCCCCGCGAGTCTCTTGTTTTATCTATTCGTGTATCTACTCTGGTGGGAGATACTATCATTGTAGACCGTGTATATCGGTATTGTGTGGTGACTATTGGGGGTTTGGAGACCCGAGTGGACCTTTTGCTGCTCAGTATGGTTGATTTTGATATGATTTTGGGCATGGATTGGTTGTCCCCATGCCATGCTATTCTAGACTGTCATGCTAATAGGGTTATGTTAGCTATGTTGGGGGTGCCATGGATTGAGTGGCGAGGTTCGTCGGATTATGTTCCCAGTAGAGTGATTTCATTTTTGAAGGCCCAACGGATGGTTGGGAAGGGTTGTCTTTCTTATTTGGCCTTTGTTAGGGATGTCAGTGTAGAGACTCCTTATATTGATTCAATTCTGATGGTGAGAGATTTTCTGGATATATTCCTTGCAGACCAGCCAAGCATGCCGCCAGACAAGGATATTGAGTTTAGTATTGATTTAGTGTCTAGTACTCAACCAATTTCTATTCCACCATATAGTATGGAACAATCAGAGGTAAATGAGTTGAAGTAGCAGCTTCTGGAACTCCTTGATAAGGGGTTTATTCGGCCTAGTATGTCACCTTGGGCTGCACCTGTTCTATATGTGAAGAAGAAGGATGGAATTATGAGGATGTATAGGTAGTTAAACAAAGTCACAATCAAGAACATGTATCCTTTTCCTCGTACTGATGATTTATTGACCAACTTCAGGGAGCGAGAATGTTCTCCAAGATTGATCTCAGGTCAGGGTATCACCAGTTGAAGATTAGGGACTCAGACATTCTTAAGACAGCTTTCAGGACCCGGTATGGTCATTATGAGTTCCTTGTGATGTCTTTTGGGCTGACCAATGCCCCAACAACATTCATGCATTTGATGAACAACGTGTTTTGACCTTATCTCGACTCGTCTGTTATTATATTCATTGATGATATTCTGGTGTACTTGCGTAGCTAGGAGGAGCATGCTGAGCATTTGAGAGTTGTGTTGCAGCGGTTGAGAGATGAGAAGATTTATGCAAAGTTCTCCAAGTGTGAGTTCTGGCTCAGTTCAGTGGCATCCTTTGGGCACGTGGTGTCCAGTGAGGGTATTTAGGTTGATCCGAAGAAGAAAGAGGCAGTGCAGAGTTGGCCCAGACCGTCCTCAGCCACAAAGATTCGTAGCTTTCTTGGTTTGGCGGGTTATTACCGTCGGTTCATCTAGGGATTTTCATCTATTGCATCACCCTTGACCAAGTTGACTCAAAAGGGTATTCCTTTCAGGTGGTCGGATGAGTGTGAGGCGAGCTTTCAGAAGCTCAAGATTCCCTTGACCACAACTCCAATGTTAGTTTTGCCATAAGTTTCAGGTTCTTATATGGTATATTATAATGTTTCTCGGGTTGGTATGCTTCTAAGGTTATTTATTATGCTTTTTGTAAGTTGAAGCCCCACGAGAAGAACTACCCTATTCATAATTTGGAGTTGGTTGCCATTGTTTACACGCTAAAGATTTAGAGGCATTATCTCTATGGTGTGTCTTGTAAGGTGTTACTGATCATCGTAGCCCCCAACACTTGTTCAAGCAAAAGGATCTCAATTTGAGGAAGTGGAGATGGTTGGAGCTACTAAAGGACTATGATATTACTATTTTCTACCATCCGGGAAAGGCCAATGTGGTGGCCGATGCCTTGAGTAGGAAGGTGGTGAGTATGGGCAGTCTTTCATTCATTCCTATTGGGTAGAGACCTCTTGCGCTTGATGTTCAGGATTTGGTCAATCGATTTGTTAGGTTGGATGTTTTGGATCCTAGTCGAATCCTAGCTTGTGTGGTTCTTGGTATTCCTTGTTTAATTGTATCAGAGGCACCAGTATGATGATCCTCATTTGCTTGTCTTCAAGGACCGAGTTCAGTAAGATGATTCCAGAGATGTTACTATTAATAATGAAGGGGTATTGCGGATGCAGGGCCGGATATGTGTGCCCAATGTAGATGGGCTTCAGGAGTTGGTTCTAGAGGAGGCCCATAGTTTGCGATATTCCATCCATCTGGGTGCCTCAAAGATGTATTAGGATTCGAGACAACACTATTGGTGGAGGAGATTGAAGAAGGATATAATGGGGTTTGTGGCTCAGTGTCTCAATTGTCAGCAGGTGAAATATGAGCATCAGAGACCGGGTGTCTTGCTTCAGCAAATAGATATTCCAGAATGGAAGTAGGAGCGGATCACCATGGATTTCGTAGATGGACTCCCACAGACTTTGAGAAAATTTGATGCTATTTGGGTGATTGTGGATCGGATGACCAAGTTCATGCACTTCATTCTTGTGTGTACTACCTATTCTTCAGAGCGATTAGATGAGATTTATATCTGAGAGATGTTCGCCTGCATGGTGTCCCGGTTTCCATCATTTCAGATAGAGGTACTCAGTATACATTGCTGTTTTAGAGGGTCGTGCATCAAGATTTGGGTACTCAGGTTGAGTTGAGCACATCTTTTCACTCTCAGACAGATGGAGAATAAGAGTGTACTATTCATATATTGGAGGATACGTTGCGCGCTAGTGTCATTGATTTTGGGGGTTCATAGGACTAGTTTCTGCCACTTGCGAAGTTTTCTTACAATAAGAGTTATCAGTCTAGTATTCAGATGGCTCCGTATGAGGCTTTATATGGGAGACTATATAGATCTCCAGTAGGTTGGTTTGAGCCGGGTGTGGCTAGGATTTTAGGTATAAACTTAGTACAGGATGCTTTGGACAAGGTGAAAGTGATTCAGGATCGGCTTTGTACAGCAGTCAAGTCAAAAGAGTTATGTTGACAGAAAGGTTCATGATGTGTCTTACAGGGTTGAGGAGAAGGTTATACTGAAGGTTTCACCCATGAAAGGTGTTATGAGATTTAGGAAGAAGGGTAAGTTGAGCCCTCGGTTCATTGGGCCTTTTGAGGTGCTTCATAGGATTGGGGAAGTGACTTATGGGGTTGCTTTGCCACCTAGCTTGTCCGATATGCATCCGGTATTTCATGTTTCTATACTTCGGAGGTATATCAGTGATCCGTCTCTTGTTTTGGATTTCAGCACGTTCAGTTAGATGGTGATTTTACTTATGATGTGGAGCTAGTGGCTATTTTGGAGAGGCAGGTCCGATAGTTGAGTTCAAAAGATATAGCTTCAGTGAAAGTGCAGTGGAGAGGTCGGCCCATAGAGGAGGATACTTGGGAGACCGAGCGGAAGATGCAGATATCCAAACCAATTTGAGGCTTTAGGTATGTTTCTAGACTTGTTCGAGGACAAACGTTTGTTTTAAAGAAGGAGGATGTAATGACATGGCTGATCGTTTCGTGAGTTATAGCCTTGTTTCTCCTATTTTTGCTTCCTTATCTTCTCCTCAGCTGTATGTCAAAATATCATGTTGGTTGGTTCGGGTCTGAGGTGGTTTCAGTGTGGAATGAGACACTTAGTCTCCTATTGAGAAGCTTAAGTTGGAAAAGTCAACCATATGTTGACTTATATGTAAATGATCTCGGATATGAATTTTGATGGTCCAGTTAGCTCCGTTAGGTGATTTTGGACTTGAGAGCGCATTAGGAATGTGATTTGGAGGTCTGTGGTAGGATTACACTTGAATTGGCAAAAATTGAAAATTTGGAAATTTTGGTCGGCAGTGGAAAATTTGATATCGGGGTCGGAATGGAATTTTGGAAGTTGGAATCATAGTGTCATTTATGACGCGTGTGAAAATTTTTAGGTCATTCAGAGGTGATTTGGTAAGTTTCAGCATTGTTTGCAGAATTTGGAAGTTTAGAAGATCTTAGGCTTGAATCCGAGGGTGATTTAGTATTTTCATGTTCTTTTGAGTGATTCGGAGGTTCGACTAAGTTTGAATGATGTTATGGGTGTTGGCATGTATAGTTGAGTTCCCAGAGGGATTGAGATGATTTTGAATGGTTAACGGAGGATTTGGAAAGGGAATAAGGCAGCTGTTGGTTCAAGTTCAGTTGAAGTTTTGAAGATTGACAAATGAATTCAGTGATGGACCTGGTCCATCTGGTGAAACACAGTGTTTGTCAACCATTGCACATGAGATGAACGTGAGGAAGATATACTGTAGAGATCAAGCAACAATATCTTCTGAACTAAATCGAAAAGGTTGCAGTTGGGATACGGAGAACAATCTCCTTATGAGAAGAGAACACAATCCTAATATAGGATAAGGGTTGGAGTTTGTATTGGTCAAGGACTCAACATCGTCTACGGATAAGCAATAGAGTCTCAATCAAACTCTAACTTCTAACTCAATAAATAACTGAGTTTGTTCTCTTTTACAGGTATTGCACATACGCAGAAGTAAAACATAATTGAGAGCAAAAGAGCAAGTCTGTTTTGCAGGCAATATATGTGAGATATAAGTGTGCAATCCTGAAGCTACTTGAACGAGATAGAAGAACTAGTTCCATTGTGTTTATTTCTTTTCTAGTTCAATTGTAGTAGGAATTTCTATTTGTACCTTTCAGCTTATTTTGAAGCAATTGTATTAGGCACTTTGAGTATTCAAGTTAGAGTTAACTTGAAAGTGTCGCAACAGTTGAGGCTGTGTGCCACACTGGGATTAGAGTTAATCCTTAGGTTTATAAAGAGTTTTTGTAAATTCTGTTTTGGCTCAGTGATTCTAGTGGAAGTTTGGAAAAATCCTAATGAGTAGTAGGTCGTGGGTTTTTTACCTTTTGAGCCAGGTGTTTTCCACGTAAAAATCTCTGTGTTCTTTATTTTATGTATTTATTATTCCTCAAACTGCAGTAGTTAGAACACCTAGAAGAACCAGGTTCTTCTAGAGCGAAAATTGGGTACCACACAAATACCCCCCCCCCTCTTGTGTGATATTTACGTTTAGTATATCAATTGGTATCAAAGCAGGTTATCCTTGAAGAGGTTAACACCTTAGGAAAGATCAACATGAGTTCACTACCTGGAAACTGGGAAGGGCAATCCACTGCTAGGCCTCCACTTTTCAATGGTCTCTACTGCTCCTGGTGGAAGAATCGAATGAGAGACCACATCATGGGAGAATACTATGAGCTTTGGGACATCATAACTGATGGTCCTCTAGCCACAACAAAGAAGACTGCTGAAGGGTTGGATGTTCAAAAGACAAGAGTTGATTGCACTGCTGAAGACTTAAAGAAGTGGGAAAAGAATGCTAAGGCCAAGAAGTGGCTAGTATGTGGACTTGGTCTAGATGAGTACAGTAGGATCCAAAGCTGTAACACTGCCAAAGAAAATTGAGACACCTTACAAGTGGACCATGAAGGAACACCTCAAGTGAAGAGGTCAAGAGGAACACTGCTATATTCTCAATATGAGAATTTTACTGTGAAGGATGGAGAAACAATCCAAGAGATGTATACCAGGTTCACTATACTGACAAATTAACTTGAGTCTCTTGGAAGGTTCATCCTGGAAGAAGACAAGGTTGAGAAGATCTTAACTAGAGTTCTGCCAATTTCCTGGGAAAGCAAAATCACAGCCTTTCAGGAATCCAAGAATATTGCTACCCTAAAATTGGATGAACTGATTAGAAATCTGACTGCCTATGAATTGAGAAGGCAGACTATGAAGATGGATGCTCCAAAGAAAGAAAGAAGTCTGGCTCTCAGAATCTCAGAAGGATCAGATCTTGAAGATGATGAAATGGCTATGATAACCAGGGATTTCAAAAAGTATCTTATGAGAGGAAATGGTCCTTCAAGAGGAACAACCTCCAACAAATCTCGGGATCCTGAGAAGCAGACTAATGATGGTTGCTATAAGTGTGGTAAGACAGACCACATGATCAAGAATTGCCCTCAATGGGAGATTGAGTGGAAGAAATAAAGAGCTGAATGGAGAAACAGGAAGAAGGAACAGGTCCAACCAAAAAGAAATAGAGGTTCAACTAAAGCTATGGTTGTTGCATGGGGAGAAACCTCAGATGAGAGCACAGAAGATGAAGCTGAAGATGAGAAAGCTCTTATGGCCATCGGAGAATCAGAGGATGAACAGGAGGTCCAAGTGAAGGCGAGTAGCCAAATATGGTATATGGATAGTGGCTGCTCAAAACATATGACTGGGAACAAGGACCAGCTCCTTTCACTTGATAACTTAAAAGGAGGTAATGTCTCCTTTGGAAACGGAAAGAAAGTTGATATCATTGGGGTTGGAAAGGTAGGAAAGACAGACTATCATTCCATCGAGAATATCTATTTGATAGATGGCTTAAAATATAGACTGATAAGTGTGTCACAACTGTGTGACAGAGGTAATCTTGTAGCTTTCACCTCTACCAAATGCTTTGTAATTAACCTTACAACTAACAAGATTGTTTTGCAGGGAAAGAGAGTTAACAATATTTACATTGTAGATTTGTCAACTCTATCTAAAAATGAACTCACTTACCTAAGTGTGTTAATTAATGATCCTCTCCTTTGGCACAAAAGACTTGGTTATGCCAGTCTAAATCAATTGAACAAATTAGTCTCCAAAGACTTGGTAATAGGGTTACCTAATATCAAGTTTAATAAAGACAAATTTTGCGAGGCATGTGCAAGGGGGAAACATGTATGGTCATCCTTCAAATCTAAGAAAATGGTAAGTACGTCCAAGACGTTGGAACTGGTTCTTATGGATCTCTGCAGTCCAATGAGAACCATGAGCAGAGGTGGAAAGAGATATGTAATGGTGCTTGTTGATGATTACTCTAGATTTACCTGGGTGCTGTTTGTAACCTCTAAAGATGAAGCATTGAAATGTTCACTGCTTTTGTTAGAAAAACTCAAAAACGGTTAGGAAATAAACTTGCATCTATTAGGTCTGATCATGGAACTGAATTTGAAAATGCTAAGTTTGGTGAATTTTGTTATGAAAATGGAATATATCATAATATCTCTGCTCCTAGGACCCCTCAGCAAAATGGGGTAGTTGAAAGGAAGAACAGGACCCTTGAGGATATGGCAAGGACCATGCTTCCCTCCAGTAAACTACCTCACAGCTTCTGGGCAGAGGCTATAAACACTGTATGCTACATAATCAATAGATGCATGACTAGACCTCTTGTAGAGAAAACTCCCTATGAGTTACTTAAAGGGAGAAAACCAAATATATCCCGTCTTAGGGCCTTTGGTTGCAAGTTCTATGTGCACAATAATGGCAAATACTCCCTAGGTAAGTTTGATCCCAGAAGTGATGAGGGAGTATTCTTGGGATATTCTTCACAAAGCAAAGCTTATAAAGTGTTTAATAAAAGAACTCTCTGTGTAGAAGAAAGTGTACATGTTGTATTTGATGAATCTAACATTCTCTCTGAGAGATAGGAACATGAAGATGAAGCCATTGGACTGGTGAAACAATTGACTGAAGGCATAACACAAGTCAAAATGGCATCAAAGGAAGGAACAGGTGATGGAACAGGTCCTTCAAATCAGGGAAACCTGACAGGGGGAACTAATCTGAGAAAGATTGATCAAAACTCTCTAAAGGAACTTGTATTTGAACATGTTCCTCAACAACAGAAAAATAAAGAAGCATCTAGCAGGAACCAGCTGGTAGGGAAATCTTACAAGTACCTGAGCTCTCATCCCATTGAGAACATCATAAATGATCCAACATCTGGAGTCAAAACTAGATCTCAACTGAAAAATCTGTGTGCATTTGATGCTTTTCTGTCCATCATTTGTTGTTAAGGCTTTGCAAGATGCAGATTGTGTCGCTGCTATGCAGGATGAACTCAATCAATTTGAGAGAAGTCAAGTGTGGCATTTGGTTCCAAGACCCAAGGACAGATCAGTCATTGGCACAAAATGGGTCTTCAGGAACAAACTAGATGAAGATGGAACGGTTACAAGAAACAAGGCAAGGCTGGTGGTTCAAGGCTACAGTCAAGAGGAAGGTATTGACTATGATGAGACCTTTGCTCCATTTGCTAGACTTGAAGCAATTAGACTCCTCATAGCCTTTGCAGCGCATATGAAATTCACTCTTCATCATATGGATGTCAAAAGTGCCTTCCTAAATGGCTACCTCAAGGAAGAAGTATTTGTGAAACAACCCCCAGGATTTGAAAGCAAGGAGTGTCCTGAACATGTGTACAAGCTAGATAAATCTCTATACGGTCTCAAGCAGGCCCCAAGAGCTTGGTATGAAAGATTGTAAAAATTTCTACTGGAGCATGGGTAAAAAGAGGTAAAATTGACAACACTTTGTTCCTAAGCGAAAAAGGTAAAAATCTTCTTGTTGTACAAATATATGTTGATGACAAAATATTTGGGGCCACTACAGAAAGGTTGAGTAAGGACATTGCAAAACTAATGGGAGGTGAGTTTGAAATGAGTATGATGGGTGAACTCAACTTCTTCTTAGGCTTGCAGATCAAACAAAGTCAAAATGGAACTATGATCCATCAGCAGAAATACACAAAAGAACTAATCAAAAAGTTTAAAATGGAAGAATCCAAAGAAATAGATACACCTATTTCCACTGGCACTAAGTTAGATATTGATGAACCTGGTTCATTAGTTGATCAGAAGCTGTATAGGGGTATGATTGGTTCACTTTTGTATCTTACTGCCAGCAGACCTGACATTATTTTTAATGTAGGGCTTTGTGCTCGTTTTCAGGCAAATCCAAAGGAGTCACACTTGACAGCTGTCAAAAGGATATTGAGATATTTAAAAGGCACCACTAATTTGTGTATTTGGTATCCCAAAGGTAGTAATTTTGACTTAATTGGATATGATGCCGCTGATTATGCAGGCTTTCTAGTGGATAGGAAGAGCACCTCAGGTATGGCACACTTTCTGGGTTCTTGTCTTGTATCATGGGCTACCAAAAAGCAGAATTCATTAGCTCTCTCTACTGCTGAAGCTGAATATGTTGTTGCTGCTTGTCGTGCTCAATTACTGTGGATTAGGCAACAACTGGTAGATTTTGGAATAGAAGTAGGGTGAATACCAATATTCTTTGATAACACTAGTGCTATAAGTATGACAAAGAATATTGTTTCATCATAAAAGGACTAATCACATAGATATTAGACACCACTTCTTATGAGACAACTATGAGAAAGGGTTAATCTCCATAGAGTTGTGTGCTACTGACAAGCAAATAGCTGACATCTTCACTAAGGCATTAAGTAGAGAAAACTTTGAAAGGAACGGGTTGGAATTAGGGATGATTAAGATCACCTAAAAGGCCAAGTTCAGAATGCATAATGAAAAAAAAATTTGGTTAGGAGTTCTTAATTCATGTAAATGTCTAGACTAATTCTTACTCAGTCTCATACTTTAACTAGTATACTCTTGTGACGTGTGTTTATATAACTCACTTATCTCTTACAAAGTTTTCTATTTTGACATTTGAGGCATAATCAAGAGAAGTTTTACTTGAAGAACCTGGTTCATCAATATATGCTCATGAGAAAGTTCAGGTATGTTTCTATACTTTGCATAATTAGAAAGATAAAATTATCAATCATGAGCAGAAATCCTTGTTACACCAAACGTCCTGAAAATTCTATTTGTTGAGCAATTGAACCAGTTGCATTAAAACTAGGAGTCTAACTATAACGGGTATCTTCCCTAAAATATAGCAATATTTTTTCACTTAGGAGACCGGAACTCTAACTTGATTAGACTCCTACTTGACCTCTGAAAATGCTTCCATTACTGCCCTAATCATGACTTCTCTTTAAAAACCCACCAAATCACTAATAACAGTCACTATTCTAAAACTCCTGATCATCTGTCTTCTTCTCCAAAAGTTCCCAAAATTCCCAGAAATTCCTCACCATGACTAATCCTCAAGACAACCCAGGAACTCCCTCACCAGTCTCCCCCAACACCTCATCTTCCACTCCTCCTAATGTACCCCCAAAACCCAGATTTCGTCGCTAGAAAATGTTATCTAGAAAAACAGTTGCATCTGGTTCTTTGAGGAACGTCTTGAACGAAAAATTACAGTCTAGTCAAAGGAAGGAAGATACAACCACAAAAAGCGACTCAAGCTCTGAATCTGAGAAGGTTTTATCTGCCAGTGAAGGAGATGAACCTGGGTCTTCTGACACTGACAAGAGTCAAGAAACCCCAGGAAAGGTAAACACTTGTTTATTGTTTTCTGATGTGCTAGAAATGGAGGAAAATATGTTTGTACTGGTAGGGACTACTAAGAATGTTGAAGGGGCTGAATCTAGTAAAATAACAAAGAAAAAGAAAGGGAAAGTCTTGGCTATATGTGGTAGCGGAAAAGAGGTAGGCATGAAGTCAGGGGGAAGTGGGTCAGGTGAAGTTGCTGAGGGACTGATAAACTTGAGTGAACATCCAGATGAACCTGGTTCATCTGTGGAGGAGACTTTGGCAGACATGCTAAAGAAGGTTGAATCCAGTTATGATCCAAAGACACGCAAGGCCTCCTCACAAAGGACCCCTGTTGCGTCCAAACCAACCAAGAAGAGCAAAGTTTCATCACCTAAGTTTGATGCACCTGGGGGTAGAGCCACAAGAAGTAGGGTGAGGAAAAGTGAAGCAGAACTGCAAAAGGTACTAGAGGAGAGTAAGAAAAAGAAGAAATAAAAGGGAAAATAAAAAATGGTTGAAAGTTCTGAGGCTGCTGTAGAGTAAGAAGAGGAAGAGATGGAACTGGTCCATCAAGAGAGAGGTACGACTGAAGAAGTTCCCACTGCCAAATCAAAGAGAACCAGGTCTTCTTCAAAGAAGCCCTCCAAATCTGTACCTGCTGAATTCTCTCTAGCTAAAAGAACAAGGTCAGCTACAAAAGGAAAACAAGTACTAGTTGAAGAAGAAGAGGATGAAGAGTGGAGTGAAGAAGAGGGAGAATAGGAACAAGATATGTTTGTCAATTTTGGCAAAAGAAAAATTCTGAAGGGTAGATTACTCAAAGACCTGGAGGATCCAGGCATGGTAAGATTGTTGACTTCACTGGAGGCACAAGGATGGAAGGACATGGTCCTTCAAATGGATAGAAGATTGGCCAGAAAAGAACTTGTTGAATTCATGGCTAATGGTACTGTGAAGAATGGGCTGGTAACCAGTATAGTAAAGGGGGTGAGGGTGAAATTTGATGCACCTAAGTTGGGCAGAATCCTGAACATTCCAAGTGTGGGCTATGATGATTACACAAGGCAAAAGTGGCTTTGTCTGGATGGTCTACCTACTGAACTTCAAATCACTAGGAACTTCTGTGACACTAAAGATGCTGAGGAGGTGCCTGAAGCAAGGGCTGTTCAAAAGAATGAGATGAGGCCAGAGCATAAAGTGCTCTTTGAATTTGTAAACAAATGCCTGCTCCCTAGACAGGAAAGGAGGCACACAACAAATTACATGGACCTGGTCCTTATGCAGTGATTGGTGGAAGGAAAGTAGATTAACTGGCCTGCTTTCATGGTTAAGCTGCTAGACAGGGTGCTAAATGGTTCAAAGTCTCATGCCATCCCTTATGGGTTTATTCTAACAGCTGTGCTGGACAAGCTGAATGTTCCCTTGAAAAAATGGGAAATGGCTTCCAGCAAAGAGCACTTTGGCATCAAGACTCTTCAGGATTGTGATTATATCCTCAATGTAGGCCCTGTTGAAACTGGTTCATCAGTAAAGACTCCAGTAAATAGCAAGGTCAGAGCCTTGGTTCAGGAGGTAGGGACAAAGGATGCCGAAATTGCAAGGCTTCAAGCTAGAGTTGTTGAACTGGAAGAAGAGAGGAATGGGTTAAGAGATGAACTTGCAAAAGAAAAAGAAAAGAGTGAAGGAATGCTCCAAACTATGCTCAATTTCCTACAAACCCAATCCTCTAGCTCCTCAAAGCCTTAGGTTTCCTTGTCCTATTTTAAATCAGTGTAGAAAACCCCTCAGTGACCCAGATTCGGGACTTTCTTTTATTTTTGCTCATGGTTGGTAGTTTTTGTTCTTTCTTTTTGTGGACTGTTATGTAGAAGCATTGCTTATCAATGACAATGTGTATCTCTCTTGCTTTATGTTAATTTTGATCTTTATAGTTATTTTGTCAAGATGATTTTTGATTAACAAAAGCATGCTTTCACTTGCAGTTGCCCCAGTGGCCATGAGTACTAATTAATATTCTGGGATTCACATTATTTATGCAACTTTTCGATGATGCCAAAAGGGGGAAGATATTATGCTTAAACTCTATAATCTGAATAGTGATGTTTATGACCTAATTAAATCTGGCCCTTAATGATAAGTTAAAATTTTAAGTGTTGATTTTCAGCTGAGTTCAGCAGGTTCTCTGATCAGTAAAAGCACAGAGTTTGTCATCATCAAAAACGGGGAATTTGTTGGTCCAAGTTCTGTTGAAGTTTTGAAGATTGACAAATGAATTCAGTGATGGACCTGGTCCATCTGATGAAACACAGTGTTTATCAACCATCGCACATGAGATGCACGTGAGGAAGATATACTGTAGAGATCAAGTAACAATATCTTCTGAACTAAATCAAAAAGGTTGCAGTTGGGATAAGGTGAACAATCTCCTTATGAGAAGAGAACACAATCCTAATCTAGGATAAGGGTTGGAGTTTGTATTGGTCAAGGACTCAACATCGTCTACGGATAAGCAATAGAGCCTCAATAAAACTCTAATTTCTAACTCAATAAATAAATGAGTTTGTTCTCTTTTACAGGTATTGCACATATGCAGAAGTAAAACATAATTAAGAGCAAAAGAGCAAGTCTGTTTTGCAAGCAATATATGTGAGATATAAGTGTACACTCCTGAAGCTACTTGAACGAGATAGAAGAACTAGTTCCATTGTGTTTATTTCTTTTCTAGTTCAATTGTAGTAGGAATTTCTATTTGTACCTTTCATCTTATTTAGAAGCATTTGTATTAGGTACTTTGAGTATTCAAGTTAGAGTTAACTTGAAAATTTCGCAACAGTTGAGGCTGTGTGCCACACTGGGATTAGAGTTAATCCTTAGGTTTACAAAGAGTTTTTGTAAATGCTGTTTTGGCTCAGTGATTCTAGTGGAAGTTTGGGAAAATCCTACTGAGTAGTAGCTCGTGGTTTTTTCACCTTCTGAGCTAGGTGTTTTCCACGTAAAAATCTCTGCGTTCTTTATTTTATGTATTTATTATTTCGCAAACTGCAGTAGTTAGAACACCTAGAAGAAATAGGTTCTTCTACAGCAAAAATTGGGTACCACACAAATCAACCCCCCACCCCCTCTTCTGTGGTATTGGCGTTTAGAACATCAATTTGCATCAGAGCAAGTTATCCTTGAAGAGGTTAACACCTTAGGAAAGATCAACATAAGCGCACCACCTGGAAATTGGGAAGGGCAATCCATTGCTAGGCCTCCACTTCTCTACTACTCCTGGTTGAAGAATCGAATGAGATACCACATCATGGGACACGACTATGATCTTTGGGACATCATCACTGATGGTCCTCTAGCCATAACAAAAAAGACTGCTGAAGGGTTGGATGTTCCAAAGACAAGAGTTGATTGCACTGTTGAAGACTTACAGAAGTGGGAAAAGAATGCTAAGGCCAAGAAGTGGCTAGTATGTGGACTTGGTCCAGATGAGTACAGCAGGATCCAAAGCTGTAACACTGCCAAAGAAATTTGAGACACCATACAAGTGGCCTATTAAGGAACACCTCAAGTGAAGAGGTCAAGAGGAATACTGCTATATTCTCAATATGAGAATTTTACTATGAAGGATGGAGAAACCATCCAAGAGATGTATACCAGGTTCACTACACTGACAAATGAACTTGAGTCTCTTGGAAGGTTCATCCTGGAAAAAGACATGGTTGAGAAGATCCTAACTAGAGTTCTGCCAATTTCCTGGGAAAGCAAAATCACAGTCATTCAGGAATCCAAGAATATTGCTACCCTAAAATTGGATGAACTGATTGGAAATCTGACTGCCTTTGAATTGAGAAGGAAGACTATGAAGATGGATGCTCCAAAGAAAGAAAGAAGTCTGGCTCTCAGAATCTCAGAAGGATCAGATCTTGAAAATGATGAAATGGCTATGATAACCAGGGATTTCAAAAAATATCTTATAAGAGGAAAGGGTCCTTCAAGAGGAACAACCTCCAACAAATCTCGGGCTCCTGAAAAGCAGACTAATGATGGTTGCTATAAGTGTGGTAAGACAGACCACATGATCAAGAATTGCCCTCAATGGGAGATTGAGTGGAAGAAAGAAAGAGCTGAACGGAGAAACAGGAAGAGGAATAGGTCCAACCAAAAAGAAACAAAGGTTCAACTAAAGCTATGGTTGCTACATGGGGAGAAACCTCAGATGAGGGCTCAGAAGATGAAGCTAAAGATAAGAAAGCTCTTATGTCCATCGGAGAATCAGAGGATGAACAGGAGGTCCAAGTAAAGGGGAGTAGCCAAATATGGTATATGGATAGTGGCTGCTGAAAAATATGACTGGGAACAAGGACCAGTTCCTTTCACTTGAGAACCTAAAAGGAGGTAATGTCTCCTTTGGAAATGGAAAGAACGGTGAGATCATTGGGTTTGGAAAGGTAGGAAAGACAGACTATCATTCCATCGAGAATGTCTATTTGATAGATGGCTTGAAATATATCCTGATAAGTGTGTCACAACTGTGTGACAGAGGTAATCTTGTAGCTTTCACCTCTACCAAATGCTTTGTGATTAACCTTACTACTGACCAGATTGTTTTGCAGGGAAAGAGAGTTAACAATATTTACATTATAAATTTGTCAACTCTATCTAAAAATGGATTCACTTACCTAAGTGCGTTAATTAATGATCCCCTCCTTTGGCACAAAAGACTTGCTTATGCCAGTCTAAATCAATTGAACAAATTAGTCTCCTAAAACTTGGTAATAGGGTTAGCTAATATTAAGTTTAATAAAGACAAAGTTTGTGAGGCGTGTGCAAGGGGGAAGCATGTAAGGTCATCCTTCAAATCTAAGAAAATGGTAAGTACGTCCAAGACGTTGGAACTGGTTCTTATGGATCTCTGCGGTCTAATGAGAACCATGAGCAGAGGTGGAAAGAGATATGTAATGGTGCTTGTTGATGATTACTCTAGATTTATATGGGTGCTGTTTCTAACCTCTAAAGATGAAGCATTTGAAATGTTCACTGCTTTTGTTAGAAAAACTCAAAAACAGTTAGGAAATCAACTTGCATCTATTAGGTCTGATCATGGAACTGAATTTGAAAATGCTAAGTTTGGTGAATTTTGTTATGAAAATGGAATAGATCATAATTTCCTTGCTCCTAGGACCCCTCAGCAAAATGGGGTAGTTGAAAGGAAGAACAGGACCCTTGAGGATATGGCAAAGACCATGCTTCTCTCCAGCAAACTACCTCACACCTTCTGGGCAGAGGCTATAAACACTACATTCTAAATAATCAATAGATGCATGACTAGACCTCTTGTAGAGAAAACTCCCTATGAGTTACTTAAAGGGAGAAAACCAAACATATCCCATCTTAGGGCCTTTGGTTGCAAGTGCTATGTGCACAATAATGGCAAAGACTCCCTAGGTAAGTTTAATCCCAGAAGTGATGAGAGAGTATTTTTGGGATATTCTTCACATAGCAAAGCTTATAAAGTGTTTAATAAAAGAACTCTCTGTGTAGAAGAAAGTGTACATGTTGTATTTGATGAATCTAATATTCTCTCTGAGAGGCAGGAACATGAAGATGAAGCCATTGGACTGGTGAAACAATTGACTGAAGCCACAGTACAAGTCAAATTAGCATCAAAGGAAGGAACAGGTAATGGAATAGGTCCTTCAAATCGGGGCAACCTGACAGGGGGAACTAATCTGAGAAAGATTGATCAAAAATCTCGAAAGGAACTTGTATTTGAACCCGTTCCTCAATAACAGAACAATAAAGAAGCACCTAGCAGGAACCAGCTGGTAGCGAAATCTTACAAGTACCTGAGCTCCCATCCCATTGAGAACATCATAAATGATCCAACATCTGGAGTCATAACTAGATCTCAACTGAAAAATCTGTGTGCATTTGATGTTTTTCTTTCCATCATTGAACCCAAAAATGTTGTTGAGTCTTTGCAAGATGTAGATTGGGTCAATGCTATGAAGATTGAACTCAATCAATTTGAGAGAAGTCAAGTGTGGCGTTTGGTTCCAAGACCCAAGGACAGATCAGTCATTGGCACAAAATGGGTCTTCAGGAACAAACTAGATGAAGATGGAATGGTTACAAGAAACAAGGCAAGGCTGGTGGTTCAAGGCTACAGTCAAGAGGAAGGTATTGACTATGATGAGACCTTTGCTCCAGTTGCTAGACTTAAAACAATTAGACTCCGCGTAGACTTTGCAGCACATATGGAATTCACTCTTCATCAGATGGATGTCAAAAGTGCCTTCCTAAATGGCTACCTCAAGGAAGAAGCATTTGTGAAACAACCCCTAGGATTTGAAAGCAAGGAGTGTCCTGAACATGTGTACAAGCTAGATAAGGCTCTATACGGTCTCAAGAAGGCCCCAAGAGCTTGGTATGAAAGATTATCAAAATTTCTACTAGAGCATGGGTACAAAAGAGGTAAAATTGACAGCACTTTGTTCCTAAGGGAAAAAGGTAAAGATCTTCTTGTTGTACAACTATATGTTGATNTCATCAGCAGAAGTACACAATAGAACTAATCAAAAAGTTTAAAATGGAAGAATCCAAAGAAATAGATACACCTATTGCCACTTCCACTAAGTTAGATATTGATGAACCTGGTTCACTAGTTGATCAGAAGTTGTATAGGGGTATGATTGGTTCATTTTTGTATCTTACTGCCAGCAGACCTGACATTGTTTTCAGTTTTGGGTTTTGTGCTCGTTTTCAGGCAAATCCAAAGGAGTCACACTTGACAGCTGTCAAAAGGATATTGAGATATTTAAAAGGCACCACTGATTTGTGTCTTTGGTATTCCAAAGGTAGTAATTTCTACTTAATTGGATATGTTGATGATGATTATGTAGGTTTTCTAGTGGATAGGAAGAGCACCTCAGGTATGGCACACTTCCTGGGTTCTTGTCTTGTATCATGGGCTACCAAAAAGCAGAATTCAGTATCTCTCTCTACTGTTGAAGTTGAATATGTTGCTGCTGCTTGTTGTGCTCAATTACTATGGATTAGGCAACAACTGGTAGATTTTGGAATAGAAGTGGGGTGCATACCAATATTCTGTGATAACACTAGTGCTATAAGTATGATAAAGAATCATGTTCATCATAAAAAGACTAAGCACATAGATGTTAGATACCACTTCTTAAGAGACAACCATGAGAAAGGATTAATCTCCATAGAGTTTTGTTCTACTGACAAGCAAATAGTTGACATCTTAACTAAGGCATTAAGCAGAGAAAACTTTGAAAGGAATAGATTGGAATTAGGGATGATTAAGATCATCTAAAAGGTCCAGTTCAGAATGCACAATGAAAAAAAAATTGGTTAGGAGTTCTTAATTCATGTAAATATCTAGAATAATTCTTACTCAGTCTCATACTTTAACTAGTATACTCTTGTGACATGTGTTTATATAACTTACTGATCTCTTATAAATTTTTCTATTTTGACATTTGAGAATCAAAAGAAGTTCTACTTGAAGAACATGGTTCATCAATATATGCACATGAGAAAGTTCAGATATGTTTCTATACTTTGCACAATTAGAAAGAAAAAATTATCAATCATGAGCAGAAGTCCTTGTTACACCAAACGTCCTGAAAATTCTATCCGTTGAGCAATTGAACCAGTTTCATTAAAACTGGGAGTTTAACTATAACAGGTATCTTCCCTAATATCTAGCAATTTTTTTCACTCAGGAGACTGGAACTCTAACTTGATTAGACTCCTACTTGACCTATGAAAAGGCTACCATTACTGCCCTAATCATGACTTCTCTTAAAAACTCACCAAATCACTCATAACCGTCACTACTCTAAAACTCCTGATCATCTGTCTTCTTCTCCAAAAATTCCCAAAATTCCCAGAAATTCCTCACCATGACTAATCCTCAAGACAACCCAGGAACTCCCTTACCAGTCTCCCCCAACACCTCATCTTTCACTCCTCCTAATAAAGCCCTAAAACCTAGATTTCATCGCTAAAAAATGTTATCTAGAAAAATAGTTGCATCTGGTTCTTTGAGGAAAGTCTTGAACAAAAAATTACAGGCTAGTAAAAGGAAGGAAGATACAACCACAAAAAGAGACTCAAGCTCTAAATCTGAGAAGGTTTTCTCTGACAGTGAAGGAGATGAACCTGGGTCGTCTGACACTGACAAGAGTCAAGAAACCCCAGGTGAGGTAAACACTTGTTTATTGTTTTCTAATATGTTAGAAAGGGAGGAAAATAGGTTTGTACTGGTAGGGACTGCTAAGAATGTTGAAGGGGCTGATTCTAGTAAAATAACAAAGAAAAAAAAGGGAAAGTCTTGGCTATATGTGGTAGCGGAGAAAAGGTAGGCATGAAGTCAGGGGGAAGTAGGTTAGGTGAAGCTGCTGACGGACTGATAAACTTGAGTGAACATCCAGATGAACCTGGTTCATCTGTGGAGGAGACTTTGGCAGACATGCTAAAGAAGGTTGAATCTAGTTATGATCCAAATACACGCAAGGCCTCCTCACAAAGGACCCCTATTGCGTCCAAACCAACCAGGAAGAGCAAAGTTTCATCACCTAAGTCTGCTTCACCTAGGGGTAGAGCCACAAGAAGTAGGGTGAGGAAAAGTGAAGCAGAACTGCAAAAGGTACTAGAGGAGAGTAAGAAAAAGAAGAAATAAAAGGGAAAAGCAAAAATGGTTGAAAGTTTTGAGGCTGCTGTACAGGAAGAAGAGGAAGAGATGGAACTGGTCCATCAAGAGAGAGGTACGACTGAAGAAGTTCCCACTGCCAAATCAAAGAGAACCAGGTCTTCTTCAAAGAAGCCCTCCAAATCTGTACCTGCTGAATCCTTTCTAGCTAAAAGAACTAGGTCAGCTACAAAGGAAAAACAAGTACTAGTTGAAGAAGAAGAGGATGAAGAGTAGAGTAAAGAAGAGGGAGAAGAAGAGTCAGAATAGGAACAAGATAGGTTTGTCAATTTTGGCAAAAGAAAAATTCTGAAGGGTAGATTACTCAAAGACCTGGAGGAGCCAGGCATGGTAAGATTGTTGACTTCACTGGAGGCACAAGGATGGAAGGACATGGTCCTTCAAATGGATAGAAGATTGGCCAGAAAAGAACTTGTTGAATTCATGGCTAATGGTACTATGAAGAATGGGCTGGTAACCAGTATAGTAAAGGGGGTGAGGGTGAAATTTGATGCACCAAAGTTGGGCAGAATCCTGAACATTCCAAGTGTGGGCTATGATGATTACACAAGGCAAAAGTGGCCTTGTCTGTATGGTCTGCCTACTGAACTTCAAATCACTAGGAACTTTTGTGACACTATAGATGCTGAGGAGGTGCCTGAAGCAAGGGCTGTTCAAAAGAATGAGATGAGGCCAGAGCATAAAGTGCTCTTTGAATTTGTAAAAAAATGCCTGCTGCCTAGACAGGAAAGGAGGAACATAACAAATTACAAGGACCTGGTCCTCATGCAGTTCTTGGTGGAAGGAAAGCAAATTAACTGGCCTGCTTTCATGGTTAAGCTGCTAGACAGGGTGCTAAATGGTTCAAAGGCTCATGTCATCCCTTATGGGTTTATTCTAACAGATGTGCTAGACAATCTGAACGTTCCCTTGAAAAAATTGGAAATGGCTTCCAGCAAAGAGCACTTTGGCATCAAGACTCTTCAGGCCTGTGATTATATCCTCTGTGTAGGCCCTGTTGAACCTGGTTCATCAGTAAAGACTCCAGTAAATAGCAAGGTCAGAGCCTTGGTGCAGGAAGTAGGGACAAAGGATGCTGAAATTGCAAGGCTTCAAGCTAGAGTTGTTGAACTGGAAGAAGAGAGGAATGGGTTAAGAGCTGAACTTGCAAAAGAAAAGGAAAAGATGAAGGAATACTCCAAACTATGCTCAATTTCCTACAAACCCAATCCTCTAGCTCCTCAAAGCCTTAGGTTTCCTTGTCCTATTTTAAATCAGTGTAGAAAACCCTCAGTGACCCAGATTCGGGACTTTCTTTTATTTTTGCTCATGGTTGGTAGTTTTTGTTCTTTCTTTTTGTGGACTGTTATGTAGAAGCATTGCTTATCAATGACAATGTGCATCTCTCTTGCTTTATGTTAATTCTGATCTTTATAGTTATTTTGTCAAGATGATTTTTGATTAACTAAAGCATGCTTTCACTTGCAGTTGCCCCAGTGGCCATGAGTACTAATTAATATTCTAGGATTCACATTATTTATGCAACTTTTCGATGATGCCAAAAGGGGGAAGATATTATGCTTAAACTCTATAATCTGAACAGTGATGTTTATGACCTAATTAAATCTGGCCCTTAATGATAAGTTAAAATTTTAAGTGTTGATTTTCAGCTGAGTTCAGCAGGTTCTCTGATCAGTAAAAGCACAGAGTTTGTCATCATCAAAAGGGGGAATTTGTTGGTCCAAGTTCAGTTGAAGTTTTGAAGATTGACAAATGAATTCAGTGATGGACCTGGTCCATCTGGTGAAACACGGTGTTTATCAACCATTGCACATGAGATGCACGCGAGGAAGATATACTATAGAGATCAAGCAACAATATCTTCTGAACTAAATCGAAAAGGTTGCAGTTGGGATAAGGAGAATAGTCTCCTTATGAGAAGAGAACACAATCCTTATCTAGGATAAGGGTTGGAGTTGTATTGGTCAAGGACTCAACATCGTCTACGGATAAGCAATAGAGTCTCAATCAAACTCTAATTTCTAACTCAATAAATAACTGAGTTTGTTCTCTTTCACAGGTATTGCACATACGCAGAAGTAAAACATAATTGAGAGCAAAAGAGCAAGTCTGTTTTGCAAGCAATATATGTGAGATATAAGTGTGCACTCCTGAAACTACTTGAACGAGATAGAAGAACCAGTTCCATTGTGTTTATTCTTATTCTAGTTCAATTGTAGTAGGAATTTCTATTTGTACCTTTCAGCTTATTTAGAAGCAATTGTATTAGGTACTTTGAGTATTCAAGTTAGAGTTAACTTGAAAGTGTCGCAACAGTTGAGGCTGTGTGCCACACTGGGATTAGAGTTAATCCTTAGGTTTACAAAGAGTTTTTGTAAATGCTGTTTTGGCTCAGTGATTCTAGTGGAAGTTTGGGAAAATCCTACTGAGAGTAGGTCGTGATTTTTTCACCTTTTGAGCCAGGTATTTTCCACGTAAAAATCTCCGTGTTCTTTATTTTATGTATTTATTATTCCGCAAACTTCAGTAGTTAGAACACCTAGAAGAACTAGATTCTTCTAGAGCGAAAATTGGGTACCACACAAATAATCCCCCCTCTTGTGTGGTATTGACGTTTAGAACATCAGCAGCTGGAGTTGCTTCATCTAACGTTTCTGCACCTGCAAAGTGGGATCTGCTGGTGCGAGGTCGCAGATGCGGCGGGGCAGCAGCAGATGCGAAAAATGGAGGGCTAAGAGAGGAACTGACGATACGGTAAATTTGACGCATCTTCGGTCACGCAGGTACGATGCTTGGGGTGCAGATACGGTCTTTGGACTTTATGTGACTTTCGCAGATGAGGACATTTGGGCGCAGAAGCGGCACCACATGTGCGCTATTTTGACTGCAGGTGCAGAAAGGCTTGGGCGGAAGGTATAATTTGAACCCTTTGTGAATTTTAGGTTATTCTTCACCGTTTTTATTTCTATTCAAGGGGTTTTTCATTTAGGTAAGCTACTTGAGCCCTAATTCTCATGTTTATGGTAATTTCCTATTGTTTAAGCATGTAACTAGTGGTGATTAAGGATGAAAATGAGGGGTTAGGGCTTGGAATTTTGGAGAGTTTGATTGAGGGTTTGAAGGATCAAATGGAATCGGATTTTGATAAATCTTGTATGCATGGACTCGTGAGTGCCAGAGCATTCTAGTTTTGTGATTTTTTTGTCAGATTCTGAGATGTGAGCACGAGGGCCAGGTTTGAGAGGATTTAGGGATTTGTCCCTAAGTTGCTAGTTTTTGTTATGGAATTCATTCCATTAGTGTATTTTGATGTTATTGTTCAGGTTGTGAATAGACTCGTAGCAATTAAAGGCTAAGTCGAGGGGAAAGAGCATCACTGAGAGATTTGACCGGTTTGAGGTAAGTAACAATTGTAAATCTAGTTCTGAGAGTATGAAATCCCGTATTTCGTATCGTTTTACTAGTTTGAGGTGACTCACATGCTAGGTGACTGGCGTATGGGCGTGCACCATTAGGAATTGTGACTTGGTCCATCTTGTAGCAACTATAAAGTTGAATATTTGGTTGAAGCTATATGATACTTATGTGTTTTAGAAAGAATTTCTACAAATTGAGCTAAATGCCATATTTTGGCCTTGTGCCAGAGCTGTTTGAACCTTTAGGGGCCTTTTTTTACTATCCTCTCACTGTTTTTAGTTGAAAATCTATACTCAGTCTTGCTACACTTATTGTTTTTATAACTCAGTCTTTATTACTCTATTTTGATGCATATAAAATAGTATTTTGGGCTGAGTACCCAGTTTTTACTGAGAGCCCAAGTGGCTTGAGAAGTTTATGATTGAGTGAGGCTGAAGATCTGATTTGTGAGGATATTTATCAGGTTGTATGCCGCAATATGTTGTTACTGATTCAAGATTGAGTGAGGCCAAGGCCCTGATTGATTTATGCCACGATGTGGCTTATTATAGCGCTTGGGCTGGAGGAGCCCCTCCGGAGTCTGCACACCCCCAGTGAGCGCAGGTACCCTGAGTGTGAGTGATATGAGATATGCTCGAGGGGTTGTATACGACTGACTGAGAGGTTTGCCCGAGGGGCTGTTCATAAGTGATGTTTTGCCTGAAGGGCTGTTTATGATTTAATTATTTTTGGTCCACGTTGTACAGAGCCTCTATTGAGAACTGTTAAAAAGATCTTCAAATGATTTTACTTAAACTGGGTTTAAAGGAAAAGATTTAATTCAAACTCTGCTTTTAAAAGCCTGATGTACTTTTACTAAGATTTCATGATATGAACTTATATGCTTTATTGCTCGTTACTGCTTCTCAGCCTTTATGTACTTGGTTACTTACTGAGATGGCGTACTCACGTTACTCCCTGCACCTTGTGTGCAGATCCAGGCACATCAGGACCTGTTAGCGGCTGTTGACTAGTCCAGCTGTAGATTCTTCTCGGAGTTGGCAAGGTAGCTGTTGGTGATCGCAGCCTTGTTCTTCTCCGTCCTATCTCCCTATAGTTTATTTTGTAGTTGCAGTTCCAGACTATGTAAGTCTTAGTATCTCGAATGGTATTTAGTAGATGCTCATGACCAGTGATACTCCGATATCGGACATTTCTTTCTACACTTTCATTGTTCATATTTTCTTTATGAAGTTTTATTATTAATTAGCTTGAAATTATCTTGCAAATGAAAAATCGTGTTATTTTTTGTAAAGAGTCGGCTTGTCTAGTTCCACGATAGGCTCCATCACGGCATGATAGTTTGGGTCGTGACAATGCATCCTTGTATCTGTTGGAATTTCAACTTGTTGGCTATATATTTAGAAGTTTAGCCCTATGTTTTCCCACCAAATCTGAAAACTCTTCATTTCTTCTTTGTATTTGTGCATAGTTATCAAAAACAAAATGCAAGTGTCTATTGTGTGATTTGCTACGGTATTTGAGTTAGTGAGAGTTCATTAATTTGTATTGCCGCTATTATATAATAATTTTGCGTTCTATCTTGGGAAGAATTAATTCAAATATCTTGGGCAGCAATAAAAGGATCATATTCCTTAAGGACACACAAGAAAATTATAGGCCAAAAATATTTTTGCATTTTCTGTTTTATGTTAACTAATCTTTTTAATTTTCTAGATTTTTTTTAAGAGCACATTTTTACTATCAAGAAATTCCACCTAACCCATATCATCATTTGAGCCAATTGCTTTCAAAGCAGTAGAAAAAGGGAAATCAGTTAATGAGTATGCTTAAAGGAAACAGTTTGATGTATAGAGATGAAGTTTTTCAAAAGAAATTTAGTGGAGGATTTTTTGTTCATAAAATGCATTCAATGTTGGTAATTTTTATTCAGAAAAAGAGAAGGGGTTAAAGGAATGGTTATTACACTTAATTTAAATGTAATTAATTTCATAATGACCAATTAAAAATTGAAATTTGAACATATTAATTAGTATTTCAAGGGGGTAACAAAACCTATGAAAAAATAAAATGTGTAACTGGACATATGACTTTAGTTCATGCGTACGTATGCATTTTCCCTTTTGTCTATGAGTGTGTATTCTTTATAAAGTTAATAGTAATTTATAACTGAGGTATAATTGATTGAATAATATTCCTGATATTTTTAGAAGTGTTCTCAGTTTTAAGTAAAGTCGAGTTGGTTGAAAAAGTCAGTTTTATACTCAATTAAAGAATAAAGTCCAAAAAGTTCTTGTTTAATCAACTATTTCCTATTTATTTTATTTCAAAAATCTAAAACAAAGAATGGATTTTGAAGACAAAATAGAAAAGCTTACTATTGTTCATAGTAGTTGAAGATGAACTATGAAGTGGGTCTATTGACGAGCACCCAAAGCCTACTATTGTTGAGGGGGATAAAATGTGATGAACCGATATGCTATCTTATGTTTTAAAACGTAATTTTGCACTTTAAAGCCTTCATTTTATTCTTTCTCGATTTGCATGCACAATCCGTGTACTTTTTCCGGAAAGTTTTTATGTTAAAAATTGAGAAAATATGAATTTTTTGCCTTAAAATTTATTTGAGTTAACTTTGGTCAACGTTTTAGCTAAACTGATCCGGATTCGTATTTTGACGATCCTAGTGGATCCGTATCGTGATTTGGAACTTGGGCGTATGCCCGAAATGAATTCGGAAGTCCTGAGCCTAAGTTATCATACTTCATTGAAATTTAAAAGTTTAAAAGCTTAATGACTTTGAATGTTTGACCAATGTATGACTTTATTGATATCGGCTCCGTATTTTAGTTTTATTACCCAGTATAGGTCCAGTAATACATTTATGACTTGTCTGTAAATTTAGTGAGAAACGGAGTTGGTTTGACGTGATTCGGACGTCCGATTGTGAAAATAGATGTGTCAAAGTTTTCTTGAAATTTTCATTTGATTTGGTATTCAATTCGTAGTTCTAGGTGTTATTTTGGAGATTTGATTGCGCGAGCAAGTTTGTACGATATTTTTGGACTTGTGTATATGTTCGATTTGGAGCCTCGAGGGATCGGGTGAGTTTCAGATAGGCTACAGAGTGAAATTGGACTTAGAAACATAGCTGATGCATTTTAGTTTCTGGTGTCTGCTGCAGATCTTGTATTTGCGAGATCCGGCTCGCATTTGTGAGATTGGGCATGGCAGGGGATACTCGCATTTGCGAGGAAAAAGTTTGCATTTGCGAATTTGCCAGTTCCGCTTTTGCGAAGACAGAGTAGCATTTTTGACTCATCACTGTTTTGAGGATGTTCGCATTTGCAAAGAAAGGTCCGTATTTGCGTGGACAGCAGGGTTCACATTTGCGGCCATTGTATTGCATTTGTGATCACTGGGGTTTGAGAAGAGTTTGCAATTGCGACCTCTTACTCATAATTGCGATGTTCGCAATTGCGAACATGACATCGCAGTTGTGACATTTGCAACTGAACATATATGAATTAGATGGGATTTTTGTTCATTATTCAAATTTTCAAAACAAGAAAAGCTTAGAGGTGATTTTCTCAAGCACCCTTCTTCCCCAAATCATTGGTAAGTGATTCTAATCCATTTTCTTTCAATCTTTTACTACATTTTCTAAGGTTTCAACCTAAAATCTAGTGTTTTCATGGTGAAAATTGGGGGTTTGAGTGGAATTAGGAATTTATGTAATATTGGGATTTAGACCTCAAATTAAGGTCGGATTCCAAAACAAATTACATAACCGAACTTGCAAGTTAGGATAATCGGATTTTGGTCCGAAATTCGGATTTGGACCAAACGGGCCCGAGAGTTGACTTTTTTAATAATGACGTAAATTGAATCATTTGCAATCGTGGGTATTTCCTAAGGCTTAATTTGAATCGTTTGGTTGGTATTTGCTAGATATTGTTGGTTCGTAGGCTTGTTTAAAAGGTAAAGTTGTAGTTGAGCATTGAGTGATGTTTGGAGCGAGGTAAATATTGAGTCTAACCTTGACTTGAGGGAATTAGGAACCCTCAGACTATGGGCTATGTGAATTTCATGTGAGAAGCGTATATGAGATCTGGTTAGTGCTTATACGCCGCCAAATATCTTTTTTTCCCCTCATTTCCCATTGTTCTTTAATTATCTCCACCCCTGCCTTAAATGTTATATGCCGTACATGATTTCCATGCTTACTTGCTACATGTTAACTAGTATCTTCTCCTATTAATGATGTTATACTTTTTCATAGTTTTTGAATTCCCTACTATCTGCTTAAACTGACTTACTTGCACCTTATAATTGGCAATTACTGGACTGGTCTCGCTATGTAGTATTACATATGCAAATTCCTACATTGTACATGGTGTCCTTTTTTGTTCAGTTTGGTATTTATTGATCGTAAAGGTTTTTGTGGTTTGAATGGTTAATTTGATTGTGCATGTTGAGTATTTGGTACTGATATGGTGGGATCGGGTTGCGTGCTGCAATAGGTAAAATAAGGATGGATTGATATGGTGGAACAAGGGTGAATTTGTACTGTACGGTGGGATCGGGTTTCACGCTGCAACAAGTAAAATAAAGGTGGACTGTTAAGATGAAACAAAGGTGAATTATGACACTAATATTGTTATATATATATATATATATATATATATATATATATATATATATATATATATATATATATATATATATATATATATATATATATAT
>MU771989.1:69842-92936 GCA_026770625.1 Nicotiana glauca
TGTGTGTGTGTATTGTTGTTAACATTGTTACAGTAAAATAAGGAAGGATTACGCGAT
The DNA here is from genome assembly GCA_026770625.1 of Nicotiana glauca. Taxonomy (NCBI): domain Eukaryota; kingdom Viridiplantae; phylum Streptophyta; class Magnoliopsida; order Solanales; family Solanaceae; genus Nicotiana; species Nicotiana glauca. The sequence goes on from MU771989.1 coordinate 69,900, forward strand.
ATACAATGGGATTAGTTGTGCATCGCAATAACCTATGTGTTTTTATTTCCTTGAGCTGTGTTGGTTTTATGGTATTTTCATTTGAACGTTAAGGATTGGTAATTTTGAACGTCAATGACTTATTTCTTGAGGTTGTAGCTATTATTTTCAACCAACTACCTTATTTTGTTTTGTATTTCCTTTTGTCTTTATTATATACTGCATACAGGTTGTAGTGTGAGTGACTTGCCTTAGCCTCGTCACTACTTCATCGAGGTTAGGCTCGGCACTTATAGAGTACATGTGGTCGGTTGTACTCATACTACACTCTGCATTTTTTGTGTAGATTTTGGCATTAGTCCTAGCTTATCGTGAGGCGTAGAAGCTTGGATTTGCTCATTGGAGACTCATGTTAGATGTCACGGCCCAACTCAAGTTTAGGTCGTGATGGTGCCTACCACCATTTCTAGGCAAGCCAACAGTTAACAATTTAGTGACTTTCCATTTTCTATATAAGTTTTTGAAGTAAATGACTTTCCTTAAATTAAATAAAGATTTGATAATGAATTTTAAATAATCAAATGAAAGCATCCAGATACAATCATAGTCGTAGAAATACAATCCAAAAATCACCAATCTTCTAGTGTATGCCAAGATACGGAGTCACAGGTGTATGGTCATTCTAGCAGAATATACAAAAGAATACTAGTCTACTGTCTGAACTGAGATGGACAGATAAAAATAACAAAAGGAAGACTTCGGGTGCTGCAATACGGCTTGAAAAGGCAGCTAACCGTGTATTCTCGTAGCAGTGATCAAATATGTGCACCAAACTGGTAACCAGATGTACCTGCCTCAGATCTTGTGTAATTAAGTACATAATTATAGTATGAGTACATAAACAACATGTACCCAATAAGTTTCCAGTCTAACCACGAAGAAGTAGTGAAGATGTATCGAGTTTGACACTTACTGGGGCTAATAATGATATATCGAAATTTAATACTAAGCATGGTTCACATCAATAACATTGAGACTCAATAATAGGAAATAGTAATACGTTTATTATCATCATTTAACAGTGTATATCCCCAGGCATTTAAGTAATATCAATTATGAGTAGTTTCAAAGATTTATCATGCGCAAATTATTCCAAGGTCATACGGCCTGATCCAACATAATATTTAAACTGTGCACTACCGAGGCTCGAACAACACGAGCCATAGATGCATCTATCTGCTACCGAGGTGTTCGGCCCGCTCCACAAATAGAAAATATTTCGAGTAAAACACATATTCTCATTTATGGCCAAGTGACCTATTTGTAACTTCAAGTAAGTGAATTTTACCTTTTACATTCTTTTAGCAACTTCCAATATGACTTAAGCATTTAAATTAACAAGTAGGGTGCAAACATTTCAAATAAGCATGGTACGGTTCCTAGACAACCCTCATTTGCTTGTCCTTAGAGACACAGTGTGTCATGGTGGTACCAAGCAGGTTACTATTGAAGATGATGAAGTTTTGAGGATGCAGGGTTGTATTTGATTGCCCAATGTAGATGGACTTCGTGAGTTGATTTTTGAGGAGGCTCACTGTTCTCGGTATTCTATTCATTCGGGTGCCGATATATTAAGACTTGAGGCAGCATTATTAGTGGAGGAGGATGAAGAAGAATATAGTGGCATATGTAGCTCAGTGTCTAAATTGTCATCAAGTAAAGTATGATCATCAAAGGACCTAATGGTTTGCTTCAAAATATAGAGATTCCCAAGTGGAAGTGGGAGCGTATCATTGTGGATATCGTTGTTGGACTCCCACGGACTCAGAGAAAGTTCGACGCAGTATGGGTTATTGTGGACAAGCTGACCAATTGAGCTCATTTCATTCTTGTGGCAGTTACCTATTCTTCAGAGCGATTAGCTGAGATCGACATCCGCAAAATCGTCCATCTTCACGGTGTGCCCGTGTCTATTATTTCTGATCGAGGTACGCAGTTCACCTTGCACTTTTGGAGAGAAGTACAGCTTGAGTTATGCACGCAGGTTGAGTTAAGCAAAGCGTTTCATCCTCAGACGGATGGACGGTCCGAGCGCACTATTCACATATTTGAGGATATGCTCTGCACATGTGTTATAGACTTCTGAGGCCTGTGGGATCAGTTCCTGCCACTTGTGGAGTTTGCCTACAACAACAACTATCATTCGAGCATTTAGATAGCTCCTTATAAGGCATTATACGGGAGGCAGAGCTTATCACCAATTGGATGGTTCGAGTCGGGGGAGGCTCGATTGCTAGGTACAAATTTGGTACATGATGCCTTGGATAAGGTTAAGATTATTCAAGATCGACTTCGCACAGCTCAGTCCAGGCAGAAGAGTTATGTCAATCGTCGAGTTCGTGATGTTACATTCATGGTTAGAGAGAGGATATGCCTTCGTGTTTCACCCATGAAGGGCGTGATGAGGTTCGAAAAGAAGGGCAAGTTGAGCACTAGGTACATCAGACCCTTTGAGATTCTGGAGAAAGTGGGTTAGGTGGATTAGAGGCTCGCATTTCCACCTAGTTTATCAGTTGTTCACATGGTGTTCCGTGCGTGCATACTCCGGATGTATCACGGTGATCCATCCCATATGTTAGATTTCAGCTCTATGATTTGTCTTATGAGGAGAAGCCGGTGGCTATTCTAGCTTGGCAGGTTCATGAATTGAGGTCGAAGAGTTATCCTTCAGTTCGAGTGTACTGGAGAGGTCATCCCGTCAAGGCAGATACTTGGGAGTCCGTGTCGAACATGCAGAGTAGATATCCTCACCCCTTGACCAGCTCAGGTACTTTTCTTTGTCCGTTCGAGGACGAATGATTGTTTAGAGGTGGAGAATGTGATGACCCAATATGTCATTTTATATTTTAGAACCCAATTCTGCACTTTAAAGCCTTAAATACCTCATATTATCCCTCCTCGTTTTGCATTCGCAGTCCATGTGCACTTTCCGAAAAGCGTTTATGTTAAAACTGCGAAAATACGAATTTTTTACCTTAAAATCTATTTTAGTTTTCGTCGGTCAACGTTTTGGAAAAACGGACCCGGATTCTTATTTTGACAATCCCGGTGGGTCCATATCGTGATTTAGGACTTGAGATTATGCTCTTAATTGAATTCGGAAGTCTCTAGCTCGATTTATCACACTTTTTTGAAATTTGAAAGTTTAAAAGCTTAATGGCTTTTAAAGTTTGACCAATATTTGACTTTATTAATATCGGATCCGTATTTTGGTTTCGGACCCAGTATAGGTCCAGTAATACATTTATGACTTGTTTGTCAATCTTGGTGAGAAACGAAGTTCATTTGACGTGATTCGGACGTCCGGTTGTGAAAATAAAAGTTTCATGTTTTCTTGAAGATTTCATTTGATTTGGTGTTCTATTCGTAGTTCTAAGTATTATTTTGGCAATTTGATCGCGCGATCAAGTTCGTATGATATTTTTGGACTTGTGTGTATGTTTGGTTTGGAGCCTCGAGGGCTCGGGTGAGTTTCAAATAGTTGCGGAGTAAAATTGGACTGAGAAACATAGCTGATGCATTTTAGTTTCTGGTGTCTGTTGCAGACCTCGCATCTCGCATGTGTGAAGAAACCATCGCATTTGCGAGCTTGGTCATGGCAGGGGGTACTCACATTTGCGAGGAAAAAGTTTGCATTTGCAAACTTGCCAGTTCCGCTTTTGCGAAGGCAGAGTCGCATTTGCGACTCAGCACTATTTTGAGGATTATCGCATTTGCGAAGAAATGTCCACATTTGTGAAGGCAGAAAGGTTCGCACTTGCGGTCATTTTATCGTATTTGAGATCAATAGGATTTGAGAAGAGTTCACAATTGCAACCTCTTTCTCGCAATTGCGAACATAACATCGCAATTGCGTCCTCTGCAACTGAACATATATGAGTTAGACGGGATTTTTGTTCATTCTTTAAATTTTCAAAATAAGAAAACACTAGAGGAGATTTTTTCAAGCACCCTTCTTCCCCAAATTTTCACTACATTCGCCAAGATTTCAACCTAAAATCTAGTATTTTTATGGTAAAAATTGGGGGTTTAAGTAGAATTAGGGATTTTGTAAAATTGGGATTTAGACCTCAAATTGAGGTCGAATTCCAAAATAAATTACATAACCGGGATCGGGGGTGAATGTAAACATATTTTGGTCTGAATTTTGGGTTTGGACCACGAGGGCCCGGGAGTTGACTTTTGTTGACTTTTGTTGACTTTTTCAATAATGACCTAAAATGAATCATTTGCAATCGTGGGTAGTTCCTAAGGCTTAAGTTGAATCGTTTGGTTTGTAATTTGCTAGATTTGGTTTTGAGGCTTGTTTGAAAGGCAAAGTTGTGGATGAGCATTGAGTGTTCTTTGGAACGGGGTAAGTGTTGAGTCTAACCTTGAGTTGGGGAAATTAGAAACCCTCGGACTATGTGCTATATGAATTTCATGTGAGCAGCGTATATGCGAGGTGACGAGTGCTTATACGCCATTGAATTTATTGTTTTTTCCATGATTTCCCGCTTTTCTTTAATTATCTCCTTCCCTGTCTTAAATGTTATATGACCTACATGCTTTCCATGCTTATTTTCTACCTGCTAACCAATATCTTCTCCTGTTATTGATGTTAGATCTTTTCATAGTTTCATGATTCCCTGCTTTTGCTTAAACTGACTTATTTGCACCTTCTAATTGTCGATTACTAGATTGGTCTCGATGTGTCGTATTACTTATGTAGATTCCTAGGTTGTACAAGGTTTCATTTTTGGTTAAGTTTTGTATTTATTGATTGTAAAGGTTTTTGTGGTTTGAATGGTTAATTTGACTATGCACGTTGAGTATTTGGTATTGATATGGTGGGATTGGGTTGCACGTCGCAACAGATAATAAGGGTGAATTAATATGATGGAATAAGGGTGAATTTGTATTGTACGGTGAGATCGTGTTGCACGCCGCAAAGGTGGAATAAGGGTGGAATGTTACGGTAAAATAAGAGTGAATTATGACACTGATATTTTTATATTGTGTTGCACGCCACAACACACACACACACACACACACATATATATATATATATTATGATTGTTAACGTTATTACGGTGAAATAAGGAATGATTATTTGATGTACGGTGGGATCCGGTTGTGTGCCGCAATATATATATATATATATATATATATATATATATATATATATATATATATATATATATATATATATATATATATAATTATTAACGTTATTACGGTGAAATAAGGAATGATTATTTGATGTACGGTGGGATCGGGTTGCGTGCCGCAACAATCTATGTATTTCTATTTTCTTGAGTTGTGCTGGTTTTATGGTACTTACATCTGAACGCTAAGGATTGATAATTCTGAACATCATTGGCTTATTTCTTGAGGTTGTAGCTATTATTTTCAATTGACTCACTTATTTTGTTCTATATTTCCTTTTTTGTCTTTATTATATATTGCCTACAAGTTGTAGTGTGAGTGACCCGCCTTATCCTTGTCACTATTTCATCGAGGTTAGGCTCTGAACTTACAGAGTATATGGGGTCGATTGTACTCATACTATACTCTGCACTTCTTGTGCTGATTTTGGCATTGGTCCAAACTGATCGTGAGGGGTAGCAACTTGGATTTTCTCATTGGAGGCTCAAGGTAAATCTGCTGGCGTCCGTAGACCTTAAGTCCCCTTCTATTTTCCCCTATTTTTACTATTTCTTTTCGTTCAAAACAATTGTATTTCTTTCAAACTTTTTTTGTAGAAAATCCTAGAAACTCGTGAGTTGTGACTCCCGATCCGGATTGTAGTAAATATTATAGGCATTTATATTATTCTGCACTCATGTTTTATTTTATTATTGGCTTAATTGACTTTATTTATTGAAATTGAATAATAATTGGCTTAACGGTTCCCTAACGTTGGTTTTTCTAGCGAGTGAAATGTTAGACGCTATCACGGTCCCTAAAGTGAGAATTCCGGGCCGTGACATAAAAACATACGTTTGCTTCCCCGAAAAGGCCCAAGCCTAAGTCACTCCGTTTCCAGAACTGGAAATCCAAAGATACATTTTCACACACTATCATATTCCATATACATAATTTTCTATTAAAAGCCAGGAATGTTGTTGGCAAAGAATTCAGAGTCGTTTAGTTAGAGAGCTTAGCAAATAGATTCCGACAATCTCATCTAAAAAAGAAGCTCTTTTCTCCGAATATATTTCTAGGATCTCTTACCTAAGCCTTATCCGTGAAAATGTCGCAACTAGTATAGAAGTGAAAGTAGAGATTTCTCTAACCATTTAGGCTAAAGTGTACATTCATCCTGGAAGAAGTGATTGAAATAATTGAATATAAAAGAATACGGAACACTTAGTATAGTCTTCTTATCTTATCTGTACTACAAAAATAAAAATTAAAAATAAAATAAAAAAGTTCACCAATCAGCTTTCTAGTGATACAAGGAGCACTTCGACTAAAAATTTACCTTCATGATATATGGATATTAGGGGGTTAGAAACTTTCATGTGTAATTTTAGCAATCCCATTGATTTATCAATCTCTACCTCTCTAGCCCAAAAAAAAAAAATACTCCTCCTCGAAAGCACATGAATGCTTTCCCCAAAAGGAAGTACAGTCGAAGCATGACATCTACATGTAAGCAATAACAAAATTCACAGTCTGAGGCTACAGCCAGCGTATACCATAGATGATCACCCTTTCAATCCTTCTCTATAAGCAAACAACATGTGGAATTTTGTTACATAACCATCCTCGACGATGTTCAAAACCTGTAAAGAAGATAAATACTCTTAATAAGTAGCTGTTTGAACATGAGGTAGCAAGAGAGAACCTTTAGATTAAGGATAGATGAAAACACAATACACGACAGTACCTATCCAGTAATATAGTTGTAGGATTGAGTGCCAGGAATTTCACAAGTCTAGCAACTTCTTCTAGTTGACCACAACGTCCTATATTTATGAAACCAAAATTAGTCAATGCCGCTATGGTTTAAAGGAACTCTACTGTCATTTTACCTGTAAGGTGATGGGAACCATATTTCCTAAAAACTATAATTGAAAGAATAGCTACACTTACCTTCTTACTAAATGGATTTTTTTATAAATAACAGGTATAAAGTCTTGGAAAAGTTGGATGCAAATGGAGGAACGAAAATCTTCCGAATAGCAAGATTCCAATTCTCAGTTGACAGTTCTTCAGTTCAGATTTAGTTTTAGTTACTTCATTTTCTAGAGTCAAAATTATCTATTAATGCATGGGAAATCTGGTTAATGCATCTGATGTTGTCCTATTCTACTTGGAGTCCTTGTCCTAGAAGTCAAGTAGAACTCTCCCTTATTTTAAATATGTAGGATCAAAAGAACTCGGTCATTGTGTTGAGATATAAATGCCGAAAATTCTTTTAAAAGGTATCTGCCCTGACCTAAGGGAACACTTTGCGAAATTTCCTCTTTAGTGTCTTCACTTAGCTTGACAATCGTATCCGATGCAATGATTGACAATCGTACCCGATGCAATGAATCCAGGGCAAACAGCATTAATCTGTCGAAAGATAAAATTCAGCATAAGATACCTAATTACGAGCCATAACAAGTACCCAAAAAAAAGGAGCCATAAGAACAAAGGTGTCTCAATAAAAGTGGTGGCATAAAGCCAAATTTTAATAAAGGACCTTTTTTTTCTTCTATAGTATTATCTTACAAAATATAGTATTAATATTACATTGGTTTCTTTCTTTCTTTCTTTCTTTTTGTCTATTGAGCAATTATCTTGTAAAATATTTATATAGGTAAGAAAATTCAAGTTAATAAGATGTTAGCACATATTTACAATTTATTATCTTGGATCTTAATGCAATAAACGTTATTTATTAATATGAATATGTGAGTATATTAATTTAAAATTTTAAAATATTTTTATTGTTAAAAAATAAATAGTCTTTCTTTCCTTTTTAATAAGTATTTTGTATTTGTTTTTTTATTTTTCTATAAACTTCAATATTGTCTAAGAAAAAATAATATAGTAAATCCACAACTAAAAATATTTTTAGGTCTCTAAAATTTAGGAGGCCTAAAACTAAGATTTTACTAGCCTCCACTTGAGCCACCACCCCTGCATGAGAAGTCGTTAGTTTGTCCTCGATTCCTTTATAATATGATTTAAGAAGTCATTCACTAAATAGCATTAACATAACAGAATGATTAGGAGCACTTACAGTGATATTCCAGCTGGCATATTCCTTTGCAACACTCTTGATTAATCCAATAACTCCTGCTTTAGCAGTGTCTTGCCCGGCATTGCCAACTAAACCTACCACAGGAAATATATTGATCATTCTTCCCTACAAAGTATAGACTGATAGGAACAAACTTATTGTTGTATATGAAAGTAGACAAAAAAAATATCAAAAAGTGATGAAATATGATGTAAGCGCTTATATCGACATTCTTGTGATGTAAGCGCTTACATCAGCATTCTTATGATGTAAGCGTTTATCTCGGCATCGCTTATCTCGGCAGGACATTCAAATGCCTATAAATAGGGGTCTACATTTTTATTTGTAGACATCCTAAAAACTTGTTCTTTCTCTCTTCAATTAATAAGAGTTATTCTTTGTGTGACCGTGGAGTAGGCAAAATTATCAAACCACGTAAATCTTGCCTTGTCTTGTCTTGTGCAATTTATTGCTTCTCTCATAAATATCCTTTTCCTTCTATTAGCTTGACTCACTTCCAAACAACTAGTATCAGAGCACAGACATTGTATTTCTGGTAGAGAAGTACAGTATTGGTGCAGATATTATTCACAAGAATAATGCGATACTATTGATAATCGTTATTATTCACATAAATTTTTTTTTGTGAAAAATGGCATCAGAAGAAGGGAAGGTTAAGATTGACAAGTTCAATGGCAAGGATTTTAGATTCTGAAAAATGCAAATAGAGGATTATTTGTACCAGAAAAAACTACACTTACCTCTGATCGAGGTAAAACCGGAGACTATGGCCAAAGCAGATTGGGGTCTATTAGATCGCCAAGCTCTTGGTATGATTTGTTTTACGCTAACACGAAATGTGGCATTTAACATCATTAACGAGAAGACCACTGCAGGCCTGATGAAGGCGTTATCAAATATGTACGAGAAGTCATCTGCTTCAAATAAAGTCTATTTGATGCATCGATTGTTCAACTTAAAGATGACAGAAGGTGGATTAGTCACGGAACATATCAATGAGTTTAATACAATATTAACTCAGTTGGGTTCTGTTAATATAACAATTGATGACGAAATCAGGGTGTTGATTCTACTATCATCTCTAACGGAGAGTTGTTCTGCAATAGTAATTGCAGTTAGCAATTCATCAGGAAGTACCAAAATCAAATTGAATGATATTAGAGACTTGGTTCTAAGCGAAGATATTCGCCGAAGAGAATCAAGTGATTCCCAAGGATCTGCTTTTAGTACCGAAAGCATGTGGAGAATCAACCAAAGAGGACAGAGTTATGGCCGTGGCAGATCAAAGTCAAGGAGAAGAGGACAATTTAAAAATTGCAAGGACATTACTTGTTGGAATTGCGATAAAAAAGGTCACTACAATAGTCAGTGTAGAGAACCAAAGAAGAAGAAGGAGAAAAATTCAGCAAATGTAATTGCTTAACAAGTCGGTGATGCACTAATTTGTTGTGCAGACAGTCTAGTCGAATCTTGGATTCTGGACTCAGATGCATCCTTTCACTCTATATCATGCAAAGAATTATTGCATAATTATATTGCTGGAAAATTTAGGAAAGTTTATCTAGCAGAAGGCCAACCTCTCGACATTGCCGGAAAAAATGAAGTTCATATAAAGACTTCGCAAGGAACTTTATGGAAATTTCAAAATGTACGACATGTTCCTGGCCTCAAGAAAAATCTGATATCTATGGGTTAGATTGACGATGAAGGATATACAAGAATATTCGGCAACGGATCGTGGAAGATAACCAAAGGGAATTTGGTTGTGGCACAAGGATTCAAAAGGGGAACACTGTATGCAACTGCAATACAAAGAGATACTATAACAACAGTTGATCATGGTCGTGATATAATATTGTGGCACCGGAGGCTCGGGCATAGGAGTGAGAAGGGAATGAAGATTTTGACATCCAAAGAAAAGTTGCCAAACTTAAAACATGTTGAATTAGGTTTGTACGAAGATTGTATTTACGGGAAACAAAAGAGAGTTAGTTTCTCAAAGGTGGGAAGGACGCCAAAGAAAGAGAAGCTGGAACTAGTTCACACAGATGTGTGGGGACCAACTCCTGTAACTTCTCTAGGAAGCTCACGCTATTATGTCACCTTCATTGATGATTCCAGAAGAAAGGAATGAGTTTATTTTCTGAAAAATAAATCTGATGTGTTTGTTACCTTTAAAAGATGAAAAGCTGAAGTTGAAAATCAGACAAGTCTAAAGTTAAAATGTTTGAAGTCTGACAATGGAGGAGAGTATGATAGCCAAGAATTCAAAGCATTTTTCTCGGAAAATGGGATCAGAATGATCAAGACAGTTCCTGGAACACCGGAACAAAATGGTGTTGCTGAGAGGATGAACAGAACCCTAAATGAACGAGCCAGAAGTATGAGAATACATTCTGGATTGCCAAAGTATTTTTGGGCTGAGGCTGTTAACACGGCAGCTTACCTCATAAACAGGGGACCCTCTGTATCGCTGAATTTTGAAATTCCTGAGGAGGTATGGACAGGAAAGGAGGTAACTCTCTCACATCTGAAATTTTTTAGTTGTGTTGCTTATGTGCATGTAAACTCTAATAATAGAGATAAGCTTGATCTTAAAGCCAAGAAATGTTTCTTTATTGGCTATGGTGATGATAACTTTGGTTATCAGTTTTGGGATGATCAAAATAGAAAGATACTACGACACAAGAATGTCACATTTAATGAAAATGTGATGTACAAGGACAAGCTTGAAGTAGAACCAACCAACACCAGCAAACAGACAATGTCTAAAACAGTTAAGTTAGAAGAAATCTTAGAAAATGAAGTGGCTAGAGGGATTACAATTGATTCTGAAATTGAAGATGAAAAACCAGGAGCCGAATTTGAAGAAGAACTAGAAATTGAACCTGGATCAGAACCAGAACCGGAACCAGAGATAGAATCAAATGCAAAACCAAATCTGGAATCAGGACCTGAATCAAATTCGGATTCTGTTACTCATGAACCTACATTGAGGAGATCTAAAAGAGTCATGAATGCTCCAGATAGGTTAACTCTCTCTCTCTTCGCTATTTACTTCTAACTGATGCTGGAGAACCAGAGCATTTTGTTGAAGCAATGCAGGTGATAGACTCTGATAAGTGGAAGGTAGCCATGAAAGAAGAGATGAATTCTCTTCAAAAGAATAAAACATGGATACTTACGGAGTTACCAAAATGAAAGAAGTCATTCCAAAACAAGTGGGTGTACAGAGTCAAGGAAGAGCATAATGGTAAGAAGAGATACAAAGCACGATTAGCAGTAAAAGGCTTTCAGCAAAAGGAAGGAATTGACTACACCGAGATCTTCTCTTCTGTAGTCAAATAAACTACTATCAGGTTGGTGCTAAGTATCGTAGTTGTAGAAAATTTACATTTGGAGTAGCTAGATGTTAAAACTGCTTTCTTACATGGTGACCTTGAAGAAAAAATCTACATGAAGCAACCTGAAGGTTTTCAAGTTTCTGGTAAAGAAAACCTTGTGTGTAAGTTGAAGAAGAGTTTGTATGGTTTGAAACAAGCTCCCCGACAATGGTACAAGAAATTTGATGGATTCATGCATAAAAATGGTTTCACACAATGTGAGATGGGCCATCGCTTTTATATCAAAACTCTTGATATATCTTATATCAGTTTACTGTTGTACGCTGATGATATACTGATGGCAGGATCTAGAGTAAATGAGATCAACTTGGTTAAGCAACAATTGGCGGAGGAGTTTGAAATGAAAGACTTAGGACTAGGTAAGCAAATGTTTGGGATGAGGATTAACAGAAACATGTCGGAAGGAACCTTAAAGTTGTCTCAAGAAAAGTACATACAGAAGGTACTAAGCAGGTTCAGTCTTCATGATGCAAAGACCAGAAGTACTCCACTTGGAAGCCATCTTAATCTGTCAAAGGACCAATCACCTAAGACAGATGAAGAAAGGAAGTACATGTCCAAAGTTCTGTATGCTTCAGCAATAGGAAGTTTGATGTATGTTATGGTTCGCACTAGACCTGACATACCCCATGCAGTTGGAGTTGTCAGTAGATACATGTCAAATCCAGGAAAGGAGCATTGGGAATGTGTAAAATGGATATTGCGATATCTCAAAGGCACCTCAGGTATGTCACTTTGTTTTAAAAGGAGAAACATTATCTTACAAGGTTTTGCTGATGCAAATTTAGGCGGCGATCTGGATAGCCGAAAAAGTACCAGTGGCTACGTGTTCACTTTAAGTGGTACTGTTGTTAGTTGGATGTCCAGACTTCAGAAAAGTATTGCTCTATCTACCACTGAAGCAGAGTACATGACAATATCAGAAGCTGGAAAAGAGATGATTTGGCTCAAGAATTTTCTTAAAGAGCAGGACAATTGTGAGCTTTTCAGCGATAGCCAAAGTGCAGTTCATCTTGCCAAGAATCCAGTATTTCATGCAAGATCGAAGCATATCCAGTTGAGGTATCATCATATCCGAGAGTTGATAAATGAAGGAACTTTCCCTGTAGAAGATACCAGGATCAAAGAACCCGACAGACATGTTGACCAAAGTTGTCGGTGTTGACAAACTGAGGCTGTGCACTGCCTCAGTTAGCCTTCAAGACTGATAGCGTGAAGGCGCCACCAGAGAATAGCAAATCTTTTTATTTTTTATTTTCTTTCTTGATGTAACATAGGTTTGAGGAGGAGATTGATAGGAACAAACCTATTGTTGTATATGAAAGTAGACAAAAGAAAGAAAAATAAAAAAGAAATGAAATATGATGTAAGCGCTTACATCGACATTCTTGTGATGCAAGCGCTTACCTCAGCATTCGTATGATGTAAGCGCTTAAATCAGTATTCTTATGATGTAAGCGTTTACCTCGGCAGGACATTCAAATGCCTATAAATAGGGGTCTACATTTTCATTTGTAGACATCCCAAAAACTTCTTCTTTCTCTCTTCAATTAATAAGAGCTATTCTTTGTGTGGCCGTGGAGTAAGCAAAAATTGCCGAACCACGTAAATCATATTTTGTCTTGTCTTGTGCAATTTACTGCTTCTCTTAAATATCCTTTTACTTCTATTAGCTTGACTCGCTTCCCAACATAGACCATGCGTCAACACAAAATTCTGGAGTATATACGGAATAATATAGAAAATGCATTGCATTGTATTGCTTCAATCTTAGAGATCAGTTCTTTCTTTCAAGGATCAGAGCATATCACTAAATAAGCAAGACACTGTATAATGGTGCAAACAATCTCGTCCATTGGCATCTGCCACAACCTGGCCTACTTTAGCTCACTCGATTACTCAATTTGTTGGTCGTTTTTTATGAAAAATACCGGTTCAAATTGATTGAAAAGGTTACTCTCAGCAATATAGCAGATGACAGAATCCGAGACAATGATATCAGCAACTGAAATCCGTAAAAGGGAGTAGGTGAAAATAGTTGCGTTACATCAAAATTATTTCATTCAAATCAATTTCCAACACAATAAAATATGAATAGTCCAGCTGAAATCGATTCAACATCTGATGCTTCTAACAAAATAGGAAGCTAATTAATGTGACAATTTTACTGTAGCAGTACTTTATCTTCCAAAGCTAGGTGGAATAAACTATATCTCCCCTTGAGTAATCTGTCATAATCAGCTCTGTCCCTTAACCTTCACTGAGATAAGGAAGTACTCAGCCCACAACCTGTGAAATCAATCTTGTGCTAGCATCACCAATTGCCAGCCTATCATTGCGTTTCTGATTCACTTTTGCTTTCCGTGGGAGTATTTTAAAAAATTCTAAATAACCATGTGGCCAAATGTCACGACCCAAATCCCAAACTCGATCGTGATGGCGCCTCTCGTGAATACAAGGCCAGCCAACAAAACAAATGCTTCCTTTTAACAGTTATTTAATATTTATAAAACTAGAACATGATTAACATAATCAAAAGTGCGGAAAACAACAATAATAACAGGGAACCATCCCAACACAGCCCGACATCGGGGTGTCACCAGTCATGAGCTACTACAGAGTTCACTAAAGTACTACAAGTCCGGAGATGAGAACAAAGTCTGGGATAACATGAGCAACAGAAAATAAGGGAGGAAATTCGGTGCCGCGGACGCTGGCGGTCACCTGCTCAGCTATGATAGCAAATCTCCAATCACCTCAAAATCCACTACCGGGTGAACATTACCTGCATCTGCACACGAGGTGCAGGGAGTAAAGTGAGTACTCCAACTCAGTGAGTAATAAAAATAAATAATGACTGAAAGCATAAAACCCCATAAATGCACAAATAACACTATCTCAAGCAGTAATAAAATCAGGCACGCAATAAAACTGTGAAGTAACAGATGGTTCTCTTTTTAAAAAACAGTGAAGACACTTAATTTCAACAAGGGAATAATCAGAAACTTGCCCCTCGGGCTCATATCAAATTTTCAATACAGTATCAGCCCCACGGGCTCACTCCCAACTCACAAACACACAACATCAGCCTCTCGGTCTCACTCCCAACTCACAAAACACAACATCAGCCTCTCGGTCTCACTCCCAACTCACAAACACAACATTGGCCTCTCGGGCCCACTCCCAACTCACCTGGGTACTCTGCGCTCACTGGGGGTGTGTACAGACTCCGGAGGAGCTCCTACAGCCCAAGCGCAATATCATAAGGCCTTAAAGCCTTCACACGTCACACTCGAGGCCTGAAAACCTCCTCACATAACACTCGAGGTCTGGAAGCCTCCTCACATCACTCATCATATCCTCTCATATGGCCCTCGGCCTCAATCAGTCCAGAAAATAATCATAATCCCCTTGGGCATCCGTAAAACAATGGTGCTCAGCTCAAACAACATTATAAATATCATTTAAATCTCAAGTTGAGTATAAATGTAGCTGAGTTCATGAAATAGTATAATTCAATTGGACTGAGTTCAAATAATATTTCAATTAGTGAGGAAAAATAGTGATGTAAATCCACAAAAGATTTCAAGTAATTGGCACGAAGCCCAAATATGGCAATAAGCCCAAATCATGGTGAAAAGCAGTAAATCTTTATCAAATACGCCGTGAAATATCAATTGGGATGGACCAAGTCGCAATCCCCAATAGTAAATGACCCCGCGCTAGTCATACAACGCGTGTCTCACCAACATAGAACTACGTTGTGCATATCCGGGGTTTCAAACCCTTAGGACATCATTTACAAGTATCACTAACCTCGAACCGGTGAAATTCCTCGCTCGCAACGCCTTTTCCCCTCAAATTGGCCTCCACGCGCGTCGAATCTAATCAAAACCAGAGCGAATACATTATAATATGCAAATGGGACATTACCCAATCGAAAATAATCGAAAAATATCGAAATTCACGAAATTTACAAAATTCGAGCCCCGAGCCCACGTCTCGAAAAATTATAAAAATTAACATTACCGGATTTCTCGTCTCGCCACGGTCCATACATACCAAGAACTCCCAAATCCGAGCTCAAATGACCTATCGAATTCCAATTGGAAATATTAAAACTCAAGCCCTAGCTTAACCCCATTTTCAATGGATTTCCACCAATTTCCATGTAAATTCTACCATAAACTTGAATAATTAGGCCAAGGAACTTACCTCCATTCGATTCTCAATCAAAACCCTCGAACTTTCTCGCCCAAAGCTCTCCAAGATGCTCAACAATGGAGGAAAATAACCCCCAAGTCGCGGATGAAATGCCATTTTAAAACCCTTCTGCCCAGGCCGATTTTTGCTTCTGCGTTCTCGCTTCCGCTTATGCGGGACCGCTTCTGTGGCAATATTTTCGCTTTTGAGGTCTTCATTAACCTCTCAAAAATCCGCTTCTGCGGTTGGGACACCGCACCTGCGGCTCCCGTTTCTGCGCAAAAGGATCGCTTTTGCGGTCAAATTCAAAAATCCTCAGGACCGCTTCTGCAATCACAACCCGCTCCTGCGATGTCTGCTTTTGCGGATTGCCTTCCACTTCTGCAGAAGTTGCCAAGCCCCATCCAGGACCGCTTATGCGACCCCATAGCCGTATCTGCAGAACCGCTCCTGCGGCTCTTTTTCTGCAGATGCGGAAATACCAGAAGCCAAAAAGATCAGACCTGCTGCAAGCTTCCAAAATTCCCGTTTAACCCTCCAAAAACACCCCGAGGCCCCCGGAACCTCAACCAAAAGCACCAACATAACCCATAACATCATTCAAACTTGCTCCAATCATCAAAACACTATCGTTAACATCAAAATCATCAAATTTCACTAAATCAAGGCCTAAGTTCTTCAAGAACTTCCGAAATGCATTTTCGATCAAAGACCCAACCAAACGATGTCCGAATGACCTGAAAATTTGCAGACATATCCAAAATCACCTAACGAAGCTATTGCAACTCTCGGAATTCCATTCCGAACCTTGGATCAAAATCTCGCCTATCAACCGGAATTCGCCAAAATTCAAACTTCGCCAATTCAAGCCTAATTCTATACCGAGCCTCCAAAATCAATTCCGATCGCACTCCTAAGTCACAAATCACCTCCTGGAACTACCAAATCATCGAAATTCACACTCGAGCCTTCTAACTATATAGTCAACTTTCGGTTGACTTTTCCAAAACAAGCTTCCTTCAAAGAGACTATGTGTCTCATTTCCAACTAAAACTAATTCAATTCTATCCGATCAACTCAAATACTGATATTGAAACATAGAACAACATGATATGGGGGAAACGGGACGGTAACTCACGTGACGACGGTCCGGATCATCACACCAAACGGCAAAGCCATAAACAAGTGGTAGAGGAGACATAACACTTGTTTCTTTGCATAGATTGTTTTTGACAAGTAGATGAACACTTATCATCTTCTTACACAATTCTACAACTATAAATATCCACTTTCTATGCCATCCGAACACACCAACAAATACTTTTCTCTCTCATGATTGCTAATGATTAGTAATCATCACTACAAAGCTTCTCTTTTTCAATTACGTGTAGCCTTTTGTGTATTCCAATTTCTTTTATAACCTGTATTTATTTTCTCATTCCAAACTTGCTGGATTTATTATTTAATTTTACTGATTCCTATATCCCCAAAATAAAATAGAGGTAGGCTTGTCTAATCCTAGGAAAACATTTCACATTACTAAAATAGTTTCTTAGGACAGTGCCTTGCACGACTCAAGCCAATCCGTATATCCGTTCACAAATAATTTTATTGCAGTATTATTATCGTTATTTTTCGGTGTTATTTCCCTACAATCTAAGAAACTATGGCAAGTAATACTACTTCAGAAATTTTTTATGGTGCTACCAATTTTGGTGTTGTCTCTAGTGCTACTGTTCCAGTTGTTCTGCCAGATATCCATGGTGTTGCAAATACGTTATTGCATCCACAACTTTGGCAGACACTAATGTCCAAGCACAGGTATGTGAACAGACATGGTTACATATCCAATGCTAATATTAAAACCTTCAAAAAATG
This sequence comes from Nicotiana glauca, assembly GCA_026770625.1. Taxonomy (NCBI): domain Eukaryota; kingdom Viridiplantae; phylum Streptophyta; class Magnoliopsida; order Solanales; family Solanaceae; genus Nicotiana; species Nicotiana glauca. Next base: position 87,663 of record MU771989.1, read on the forward strand.
TACCTCAATGCAATAGCAGAGTTGGGATAAATGATAATCTCCCTAAGTCAAAATTAAATTTGATTAAAGCGGATAATATAATTGTGGCGGTCATTTCCCAAATAAATAATGTGGCCAGTGTGAGAGATTGAGTGATAGACTCTAGTGGTACTAGGCACATTTGTGCAAACAAAAATGAATATTTGTCTTACACCCAAGTTGAGGAAGGAGAAGAATTTATTTATCTTGGTGACTCAAGAACAACTCGTATTCTTGGGAAAGGAAAAATTCTTCTCAAACTCACATCTAGTAAAACTCTAGCATTGAGTGATGTATTGCATGTTCCTAATATCCAAACCAATTTGGTTTCTGTGGGGTTATTAGGAAAAATTTGAGTGAAGGTTTCATTTGAAAATAATGAGGTCGTATTGACAAAAAATAATATTTTTGTGGGCAATGGATATTGTAACTATGGTTTATTTGTGTTAAATATTTCTGATACTATCAATGAAAATGCATCTTCTTCTACTTACATGATTAAGTCTATTTTTTTGTGGCATGCTAGACTAGGACATGTTAATGTCGCGTATATAAATAAAATGCAATCGCTAGGATTAATATCTAATTTAGATACAAATGATATTAAAAAGTGTGAAATATATGCCGAAGTTAAAAGTACTGGAAAGACTTGTTTTTCTGTAAATAGAGAAACTGAATTGTTATCTTTAATTCATACTGATTTAGGCGATTTAAAGCGAACTATGACCAGAGGTGGTAAAAGATATTATGTGACTTTTATTGATGATTTTTCTAGATATACTATGTTGTATTTGCTTAGAAATAAAGATGATGCATTTAATGCTTTTATTTCTTATAAAATCGAGGTTGACAATCAACTTAGTAGAAAAATCAAAAGAATCAGATCTGATAGAGGTGGAGAATATTTGTCTTTAAATGATTTTTGTGAAAAGAATGGAATAATTCATGAAGTAACTCCGCCTTATTCACCTGAGTCAAATACAGTAGCTGAAAGGTAAAATAGAACATTGAAAGAGATAATGAACTCTATGTTAGTCAGTTCTAATGCTCCTGATAATTTGTGGGGTGAAGCTATTCTATCTTCATGTCATTTAAAAAATAGAATACCACATAGAAGAACATGCAAAACTCCTTATGAATTGGGGAAGGGTTGCCTTGCTAAAGTTCTTTTGTCTGAACCTAAAAAGAGAAAAATAGGTTCTAAAATTGTTGATTGCATGCTAATTGGATATGCAGAACATAGTGCTGCATATAGATTTCTTATTTTAAAAAGTGATGTGCTTGATTGCAATACTATAATTGAGACAAAGAATGTTGAGTTCTTTGAAAATATTTATCCATTATCTGATAAAATTTCTCATAAACCTTTTGAAACAAATAATGAAATTACCTCTAATGAGGAACTGAGAAGGAGCAAAAGGCATAGGAAAGAATATTTTTCTTGTGGAAATGATTTTCATATTTTTTTGGTCGATAATGAACCATCAAATTATTTTGAAGCTATATCTTTTTCAGATGCTAAATATTGGAAAGAGGCAATAAATATTGAAGTTGATTCCATTATGAAAAATAATACATGGATTTTAACTGACTCACCTCTTGGTGCAAAACCTATTTGTTGTAAATGGATTTTCAAAAAGAATTTTAATCCTAATGTATCTTTAGATAAATATAAAGCTCGGTTCGCAACAAAAGGATTTTCTCAAAAATAAAATATAGATTATTTTGATACATTTGCACCAGTGACTAGAATTTCTTCTATTTGAGTTTTAATTGCCTTAGCTTCAATCCGTAAGCTTTTTATCCACCAAATGGATGTGAAAACTGCTTTTCTAAATGGTGATTTAGAAGAAGAGATTTATATGGCTCAACCTGAAGGCTGTGTCATTCCTGAACAAGAAAATAAAGTTTGTAAATTAATGAAATCGCTTTATAGTCTTAAACAAGCTCCTAAACATTGGTATGAGAAATTTGAACAAGTCTTACTGAGAGATGGTTTTTCTTCAGTTGAGGTGGATAAATGTATTTATACTGAAATGGTAGACAATGATTATGTGATATTATGTCTATATGTTGATGACATGCTTATATTTGGTACAAGTTTAAATATTGTGGAAGGTACTAAATTATTTCTGTCTGCTAATTTCGATATGAAAGATCTGAGTGAAGTAAATATGATATTGGGAGTTAAAGTTATAAGGAGTGAAGATGGCATAATGTTGTCACAAGAACATTATGTTGAGAGACTTCTTAAGAAGTTTGAATATTTTAATGTCACATCTGTGAGCACTCCTTTTGATGATAACTCTCAGTTGAGAAAGAATAATGATGACCCAGTTGCTCAGTCTAAATATGCTCAGATTATTGGGAGTCTGACGCATTTAATGAATTTTACAAGGCCTGATATAGCCTATGTTATATGTAGACTGAGTAGATATACTCATAATCCCAATATGGAGTATTGGTCTGCATTAGATAGACTAATGAAATATTTGAGAGGGACCATGAATTATGGTATCCTATATAGTGGATTTTCTTCTGTTTTAGAAGAGTACAGTGATGCAAACTGGATCTCTAATTCAGATGAGACAAAATCCACTAATGGTTATGTATTCACCCTTGGTGGTGGTGCAATATCATGGAAATCAGCTAAACAGATGATCATTGCTAGATCGACTATGGAATCAGAGTTTGTAGCTCTGGAGTTAGCTGGTTCTGAGGCTGAGTGGCTAAGAAACTTCTTAGCTAATATCCCTTTAATAAAGGACATATTGCCTCCTGTGCCAATACACTGTGATTGCCAAGCGGCAATAGCTATAGCAAAGTAAATCTTATAATTGTAAAAGTAGATACATGAAATTGAGACATGATGTCATAAAGCAGCTGCTGGGAGATGGAATAATTTACATTGATTATGTGAAGTCAGAAGTTAATTTGGCCGATCCTCTGACTAAACCCGTGGGAAGAAAATTAATTATTCAAACCTCAAAAGAGATGGGGTTAAGGCCGACATGTTGTCAATAGAGATGGTAACCCAACCTATATGATTGGAGATCCCATGAAGTAGGTTCATATGGGTAATAACAAGTCTATATTGGCACCGATGCACTAAAAGAGAATGCTAGACTGCTACTAATTGAGAGGCTGAGTTATAACTCTTAATGAAATTCATAGTCCTTATGGATGGTATATTTAAAAGCAGTATACACTTGATGAATTCACCTATATGAGAGTGGAGTGGGCCTCTCCTATGAGATTTTGGCCTAGTCTATAGAGCTCTCATGAATAACCAGGCATGCGCATGGCCTGTTGGGCGAAAATCGCGTTGAACAACAAAATTACCGGGGGTCAAAATGTGATTGATAAAATCTCTGATTTACAATAAGAATTATTGGTTCAAACAACTATTACATTTTACCAGTAATTCTGTGAGTTAAATTTTATTGGTCTAAATTTGGTTCATAGTCCAGAGGACACCAAACCTATTGCATTTGGACCATACAAATCCAACAAGTTGTGAATTCTTCTATTCCTTTATCCTTTTCCTATAAATTTTTGAAAATATGTTGGGATTGTGGGAATATTTTAAAAAATTCTAAATAACCATGTGGTCTTTTGCATGAAAATATATGGCCAAATGGCAAAGCCATAAACAAGTGGTAGAGGAGACATCAGTGTTTTGGAAAGCGTTAAGCGCAAAAAAGCGACGAGGCCTCGCTTCACAGAAGCGAGAAGCGAGAAGCGAAGCGCGCGCTTTTTTGCTGTGAAGCACAATTTAACAGAAAACAGAGCATAAAGTCATAAACAACACTTTTAATAACATAAACAGAGCATAAAGAGAGCATAAAAGAAGAAAACAGAGCATAAACAACACTTTTAATAACAGAACAAAAAGAAGTCATTTAGGGCAAATATATGAGAGCTTAATCTGGAGAAAAAAATTGAAAGAAAAACAGAAAAGAAGAAGAATAACAGAAGAAGATAAAAAATAGAGCATGAAGAAGAAGAACAGAAGAACTGAAGAAGAAGACTAGAAGAAGAAGAAAAGAAGAAGAAGAAGAAGAACAGAAGAACGCTGGAGTTCGCTGAGCAGTAGTGGTCTGTCGCATATGTTTTGGTAACAGATGCCTTGGAGCGTATTTTTATTTCCCCAAAATTTTTAAAAAATCCCTAGCTTCAGCCTTCTGCTCGCTTAAGCGAGCTTTTTATCGCTTTTCTTAAAGCGTCGCTTCTCGCTTAAGCGAGAAAAGCGAGCGCTTTTCTAATGTGAGTCGCTCTTTTCCCAGAAAAGCGTAGCCCCTACGCCTCGCCTCGCTTCGTCGCTTAAAGCGAAGAGCGAGCGCTTTTAATAACCCTGGGAGACATAACACGTGTTTCTTTGCATGGAATGTTGTTGACAAGTAGATGAACACTTGTCATCTTACACAATTCTACAACTATAAATACCCACTTTCTATACCATCCGAACACACCAACAAATACTTTTCTCTCTCATGATTGCTAATGATTAGTAATCATCACTACAAAGCTTCTCTTTTTCAATTACGTGTAGCCTTTTGTGTGTTCCAATTTCTTTTATAACCTGTGTTTATTTCCTCATTCCAAATTTGCTGGATTTATTATTTAATTTTGCTGATTCCTGTATCCACTAAATAAAATAGAGGTAGGTTTATTTAATCCTGGGGAAACATTTTATATTGCTGAAATAATTTCTTAGGACAGTGGCTAGCACGACTCAAGCTAGTCCGTATATTCGTTCACAAATAATTTTATTGCAATATTATTATCGTTATCTTTCGGTGTCATTTCCCTACACTTTCTGCTTTGACGAGCATTTGAGCCCAATAAACTAGGAATGACAGTCATCCTTTTGGTTATTCCGCCAAAGGGAGGAATGACCAATGTCACACATGGTTTCTGATTGTTCTAATTATATTTCCATCGCATATGAAGTTTTGGAAAGGTAAGTGCAGATGGCCTCAGTGACCACCATGTGGTGTAGACAGTGCTAATAACTGTTGTAGACATTACAAGAAAATGAAGATACAACGACGTTTATTAAATGTCATATTAAGCTTCTTAAATGTCACAAATTCGTTTATCGATATTTATTTTACATTTGCATCAACTGTCGTAAATTTCAATGTTGCTTATTTTCCGACATTTAGGTAAATGTCGTTAAAGAATTTTACGACATTTAGTTTACGACACTTAAGTAAATGTCAGTAAAAATTTACTACATTTATTTTATGATAT
>MU771992.1:0-82904 GCA_026770625.1 Nicotiana glauca
TGCGAAGCTTTTTTGCTTCCTTTTTGTCGGGCGGTAATGTTCCGTCCTGTAAATATGATACAAATTGGTTACGCCAGTACCAAGTTAGATGTAGGGAGAGTACCTCAGTGTGATCGATTGCCGAGTGAAGAAGAGTGACGATTCTTTCTTTGCTTAGGCTTTTGGTGGCCGCAGGCAACTTGGCCAGGCCGTTTGCTTCGGCATTGCGCGCTCTAGGAATTTGTTCGAAGCGGCATTCATCGAGCTATGCCATCAACCTGTGGATTTCCGCTTGATACTTCTGCAACCTTTGTTCCTTGATTTGATAAGTCCCGGTGACTTGATTTACCACGAGTTGTGAGTCGCAGTGCAAGACGAGTCGGCGAGCTCCGTACCTGACGGCTAACTTTATACTTGCAATAACGACTTCGTATTCTGCCTCGTTGTTAGTCATCTCGGGGCATCGTATGGACTGGCGAATAGTTTCACCCGTAGGGACTTCGAGGACGAGTCCCAGTCCTGATCCCGAGGCATTTGCGGCCCCATCGGTGTATAGATTCCAGAGGTCGGTATTTGAGGTGGAATGTAGGACTTCCTTTTCCGCCTCCGGCAATATTTTGGTGCTGAAGTCAGCCACAAAGTCGGCGAGGACTTGCGACTTGATGGCAGTTCTAGGAATGTATGTGATATTGTGCTCGCTAAGCTCTATGGCCCATCTGGCGAGCCGGCCCGATAGTTCGGGCTTGTGAAAGATGCTCCTCAGGGGGAAGTTGGTCACTACTTTAATGGGGTGGCATTGGAAATAGGGTCTCAGCTTCCTCGAAGCCGTGACCAGTGCCAGAGCCAANTAGGGCTTTGGCATATTCTTCGTTCCAGTGAAATCCGTTGTCTTTCCTCAGGACGTTGAAGAATTTGTGGCATCTGTCCGAGGATCGAGAGATAAAACGGGAGAGGGCAGCTATCCGACCCGTCAATTTCTGGACCTGCTTTTTGCTGTTGAGCACTTCGGGTATTGAAGCGATTGCTTTGATTTGATCAGGGTTGACTTCGATGCCTCTTTGGGACACGAGGAAACCTAATAACTTTCCTGACGCCACGCCAAAGGCGCATTTTTCGGGATTCAGTTTCATCCCATACCTTTTTAGTATTTTGAAGGCCTCTTGCAAGTGGTTGATGTGGTCTTCCTTTCTAGCGGACTTCACTAGCATGTCGTCGATGTAAACCTCCATGGTCTTGCCGAGCTGTTCTTTGAACATCTTGGTGACCAATCTTTGATACGTGGCCCCCGCATTTTTGAGCCCAAAGGGCATCACTTTGTAGCAGTAGGTACCCTGATGCGTGATGAACGTGGTTTTTTCTTGGTCTTCTCCAGCCATTAAGATTTGATTATAACCGGAATATGCGTCCAAAAAACTTAGCAGTTCATGTCCGGCAGTGGCGTCGATTAGTTGGTCGATGTGTGGGAGGGGGAAGGAGTCCTTGGGGCATGCCTTGTTCAGGTCGGTGAAGTCCACACACATTCTCCATTTCCCGTTCTTCTTTTTGACCATTACTACGTTGGCGACCCACTGCGGGTATTTTGACTCTCTGATAGAGCCGTTGGCGAGTAATTTGTCCATTTCTTCACGGACTGCCTCGTTAATCGCGGCGTTGAATTTTCTTCTGATTTGTCGTACCGGCGGATGTAACGGATCGACGTTGAGTTTGTGAGTAGCGATGTCCGGCGAGATCCCTGGCATGTCTGCATGGGAAAAAGCAAATATGTCTGCATGGTCAGTTAAAAATTCACGATACTTACTTGGGTTGGTGAGCCCGTGGCCGATGTATGCTTTCTTTTTGGGGTTGTGGCGATCCAGCTGAACCGGATCGAGGTCCTCGATCGTCGCTTCGCAGGCTTCCACAATGTCTGGGTCGCTGATGGTATCGGTCGTCGGGTCCATTTTGGTCCCCGACATGGCTAATTGCTATGCTTCTGCGCTTGCTCCTTTTAGCTGTCGGGTGTGGGCGCAATCCTGTGTTATCTTGTAACACTCTTGCGCTGTGCGTGGCTCTCCTTTGATGCTGAATATCCCCCATGGGGTAGGGAACTTGACCGCCTGGTACAAACTTGAGGGGACCGCTCGCATGGCATGTATCCACGGGCGCCCGATGATAACATTGTACGCCGTTTCTTGGTCCATTACGTGAAAAGTCGTCTCCAATGTGACTCCCCCCGCAAGGACGGGTAAAATCACTTCTCCTGATGTACGTTCCACTGCATTGTTAAAACCGGTTAGAGTTATACAACGGGGTATTATCCTATCCTCGAGTCCCATCTGTGAAAGGACTCTTGGATGGATGATGCAGGCACCGCTTCCGTCATCGATCATGACTCTCCTGACGTCCGTATCAACAATACGTAGAGTGATAACTAAAGCATCATAATGGGGAAAACACAAACCGTCGGCATCAGACTTATCGAAGGTGATACTCCCTTCGAAGTCATCGTACCGTTCGTGGGAGATGGTTTGCTTCAGCCTGTGTGTGTTGGCGAATTTGACGTGGTTGATGGCAATGTCGGCGCCGTCTCCGACGATCATGTTTACTGTCCGCGTCGGGGAGGGTAGCTTTGGTAGCTCGCGGGACTGTTCTCGCCCGCGTGCGAAATTAGCTTTTCCCTTGTCGCTAAGCAGCTCCTTTAGGTATCCCTGGTTTAGCATTCTGACGACTTCCTGTCGTAGGCCTATGCAATCTTCGGTTCTGTGTCCCCGCTCTTGGTGGAATTCGCACAGGACGTTTGATTTCCTCGTGGCGGGATCTGATTTCATTTTCTGAGGCCACTGCACCTTGGTGCCAAGCTTTTCCAGTGCGTACACTATCTCTGAAGGAGAGACACAAAAGTTATGTGATGAAAGCAAAGGGGGCGTACCTCTTTCGTTCCTGAGTGGGGCGAGATGTCGTTGTAATGCGTCTGTATGACGAGGAGGCGGATGAGGAGACCTCATGTATGGCTGATGCCGTTCTTTACTGGGGCGAGGGGGAAGTTCTCGGCGTCCTTCGTGACGTCGATCTTTCCTTGTGTCTGAGTGTATAGTTGTCAATCGTCGGGTCGGCCCGTTGAGATCGTCTTCGTCTGCTCGTACCTCGGCGCAGTAGGCGTTGTGGATCTCATCCCAAGTTGTGGGAGGATATTTCATGAGCCGGCTTAGTAGCTTCTTAGTTGCTCTGGAACCGTCTCTGCTGAGTCCGTTCTGGAAGGCAGCTACCGCCATGCCTTTCGACACGTTTGGCAGGCTCATCCTTACCCTGTTGAATCTAGCGAGGAAGTCCCTGAGGCCCTCGCCCGTGGTTTGCCTGACGGCGAAGATGTCGTTCACCCTTGCCTCTGCCTTCTTTGCGCCGGCGTGCGCGGTGACGAACTTGTCCGCCATTTCTTCGAAGGTTGAGATTGCTTTGGCGGGCAGTTGAGAATACCATGCTAGGGCTCCCCCGGTCAGCGTCTCGCCGAACTTCTTCAGCAGCACAGATGGTACCTGCTCTTTCGACAGGTCGTTACCTTTCACGGCGGTGACATAATGGATGAGGTGATCTTCGGGATCGGTGGTTCCATCGTATACCCTCAGATAAGGAGGCATCTTGAAAGTTTTTGGGATGGTGTAAGGGGCGGCTTCCTCGGAGTAGGGTTGTTCTACGAACCTTCCCACGTCGCGTTTGGGTAGTAGTTTAGGCGCTCCGGGTATCTTGTCGACCCTATCCTGATGCTCTTTCATTTGGTCGCGGAGGGCCTTGTTTTCGTTCTCCATTTCTTCCATTTTTCTCAGAATGGACGCCAGTGTGTCATCGTGGATTTGCGTCTCGATGGGTTGGTTGTTGGTTCGCGCTTCCTCTTGCTCGTTCGCTATGGTAGCGATACTTGTCGTCGGTACTGCTTTTGCGTGGCTCTGTGGTGATTTTTCCACTAAGCCGTTCAGGGTACTCGTCAACCATTCTTCCAGCAATTTTCTAACCGCTGGGGGTGCTTCTTTTGCAGCGGGCGTGGAAGCTTCTTTGTCCTGCAAGGTCGCAAGGTTCCCGGATGGGGAAGGTGAAGCTTCTATCTCTGGCGCGGTATCAGGGGTGGTGCTGGTGGTAGTGTTACCACCGACCTCGTTCAGGGAGCTCAGGAGGTTGGCGGTGACTTCCACTATAGCTTTGGACCTGGTGTTGTTTTCAGCCATTTCTGGGTTTTCGTGGGAAATAGATGATGTAGTTATCTGATCTTTTGGGTGTATACTATAGGTTTGATTCTCGAAATCCCCACAGACGGCGCCAAATTATTTGACTCAAAAATTATCGATTACTTTATAAGTCACGGACAATCAAAAGTTGTGAGAAAGGGGTAAATCGTAATCAACTATAATAAATCCCGAAGATAGATCTATAGCTTTTATATTGCGAATCTTGATAAGAAATGGCGAGATTATGTGAACTATCAATGAAAATCACTAGGAAGGTGAAGAGAGAATAATTATCACACAGAGAATGATAGAGAGAGAAATAATCAGAAGTTGTATCCTTCAAAAATAATCCTCCCCTTTACAATGTGAAGGTCTCCTTTTATATAGCAGGAGACCTCCCTCGAAATAATCAGAAAGGTACAAAAGTAGACAACCTCTCCCTGATAGGGACGCTGCCTTTTTATATCCGAGCCGTAGCCTTGTCTCAGTAGGCGTATACTCAGTGGCCGTACCCGTCGGTATAGTCATACTGAGGGCCAACTCCGACCCCATTCGGCTGGGTCCGTCATATTCTCAAAAGTTCGATACGTCGAGAGGTCGTTAACGCTCTTTGGATGAGGACGCCTGAGTTCATATGTCGCTGCTCATACCCTTACGTCTGTGTTACGTCCTTGCTATAGGAGACGTAGGAGAGAGAGAGTCATACTCTCGCCGTTTTTCCGATACGAGGAAAGTCATACTCGGCCCCCTTGAGGTCGAGTCCTATTTTACCCCATACAGTATCTTTGTCTATGGTGGAAATTATTTTATCTCGCTAATAGTTACCACTAAATCGCACCCTTGAGTTTTTCCGTCAATTTTGTAATGATGTCCAGTAAGAATACTACAAGAATACTATCATGTCAGCCTGGAGTAACGGCAAGAAAAGCTTATAAAAAAAACCCCAATAATAGCGAATGTAAGTATATTATTTTAATTCAAATTAGCCGTTTTTGTAATGATAAATTAATTTTCCTCCGTATTTTGATTTTTCTTTTCTTTTGCTTAAATAGCCATTTAAGTAATGATCGTTTTACGTGAACAGTCATAACATGAAGAGTTGCACCTTTTCGTTTAAACTCAACATGTAGGCTATAAATAACAAACTATTCCCTCATATTTTCTGTACGAAAATTTTGATTTCTCCTTCTTGTCTTCTGAAAACAACCTTTCTACTCCTTCAGGTAGGGGTAAGTTCTGCGTACACACTACCCTCCCCAGACCCCACTAGTAAAATTTTACTGGGTTGTTGTCCTTCTTATTTCTGCATTGTTTTAACAAAAACGAAAGCAGGAAGTGTGATATACTATTGTCCTTTGGTTGTCACTGGAGTTTGAAGTACCGCTATACCAATGGCGTTATCCGTTCTATCCTGGGAGAAAATAATCCTAAACCTCGGGTACTAAAAGGGGACTAAGTTCCTTAAGAAAACACTGTGAATTCTGTAGGTTCGAATTAATTATCTTCTTTTGCATTTCCGGTTTTACATTATTTTTATTTTTGAATATATTTTCGAATACACTAACATGGACATCCTCAATGTAGATCCCTCATTGATCGTGATCATCATCAAAGTATGAAGCAGATAATCATGGCCATTGATTAGCACTGATTTTGAAGCAGATAATCATTGGTTAACAACCCAATTAGCACGCCATACATATAATTTTTTTTAGTTAATTAGGTAAAGGATAGAAAATTAGGAAGGGGTTTTCACCTCAATTAGGCCATCTCCAACCTTAACCCAATTTCCCATTATTGGGGTAATTTAGCTCCAACCCACCTCCATTTTTATTCCCAAAATGACGGATGAATATTGTTCCCTCAAATATGGGGTACACTATTCGTCTCTCCCATTACTATTCATCACTTTATTATTATTATTTTATTATTTAATTTTTTAATTTATCTCTTTATATATACCTAATTATGTTTATGTGATGTCTTTATATTATTAATTTTACATCTTAACTTTGGTGTATAATTTTGATAAATTAATTTTCGTGCATTTATTATTGTTATGTAAAATTGTAAGTTAGTTTTATTATAAGTTATAATTGTATAAAAAACACTAGCCATGTGATCACCCTCATCTAAAATTTTTAGTAATTAAAAAGAGTATATTTTTATCTACTTAGTTATGTTTTCAATATTCTCTCATGCGGAGAGCGTGGAACTTTTTTTGATAATGGGTGACAATGAGATTTAAACTCAAGAAGTTTGCCTCTCTAGTACCATATTAAGAAAAATGGGCCTCGGATCTAACTCAACAAAAATAATAAGCTGAAGACCGTACAAAGAGAAGTCGGCTTAGATCTCCTTTCCTTTTTTTCAACAATTGTTCTGGAACTTTGAACTGCCACCTAAATACCTTGACAACTAATCCCATATATTTCAAGGGAACTCTTGTGCTACTTTATTGTGCTTCCCTTCTTATCTGAAACAACTGTTCTCTAGATGTATAATGTCATGGTCCATTTGCCAAATAGCTTGCGAAAAGATGTTTAGTTTCCGGCAAGTTTATGCTGGATTATTTAGCGTGCTTACAAACGGGAAATAGTATGTTTTGAGGATCAATAAGTATTATCAAATAAAGGACAGTTCAAATTATCTAGGTTGAGTCCCAGTGCAGGTTATCTGGGTTGGCCATGAAGTTGCACAGAACGCACTCAACCTCTCTGGCACCGCCCCTTTCTCTATTTTTAGTGTTTTCATTTTACTCCTTCAAGTAGGCGTGCCTTCAAAAAACCACAGCAGATGGGGACAATTCCCTTGTACTGCTGATGTATCATTATCAATGCAATACCAGGATTCTGATAACTATGCTTTTGGTATTCCTTTCTGTTTATTTGTATAGATCTGATTTTCATCGAAGGGGAGATCTAAAAATTTCAACCCAGTGAGGTTAACTTCCATTCTGCTACTTCATCCTTTTTGACACCATTAAAACCTTAGGAGCGAGCAACAATTGATTTTGATAGAATAAGTTGTTCAACATAAAATATGAAGTATGCCGAGGGTCTATCAGAAACAACCTCTCTATCTCCTTGGGACAGAGGTAAGGTCTGCGTACACACCACCCTCCCCAGACTCCACTTGTAGAATTTTACTAGGTCGTTGTTGGTGTTTAATGTCTGCATTTTTTGAATTCAGCCGAATATCATTGTTTTTATATTTTGTTGTTGTTTGAATACAGTCAAACTGAATACGGTGAATAATGTATATCGGTGAATTGAATACAATGTATAAAGTCGAATTGAATAGAACGGTATGCATCCCATTTCTTGATTTTTTTATTGTTTGAATACAACTGAATTCAATATAGTGAAGAATACAATTCAATATTGCGCTTTCCGTTATTAAACACCCGTAATCACTATTTTAGGCGGATTATCTCACTGTATTTATAAATACATTCGTGCGAATATATGGAATACAGAATTAAACAGCTGTAATCTCTGTTTTTAGGTGGATTACCTTACTGTATTTATAAATACAGTCGCGCGAATACATGAAATACAACATAGCAGCAACAAAATTTTGTAGAATTGATTTTGTTGAGTTAAATTAGGAGTGATACACGCTAATTGATCCTCCTTCCGTTATATAACAGCTGGACTCCCTACTTATTAGATGAATTCAGCGACTGTGTTTATGAATACAGTAGCGCGAATACAACGAATACAGTCCGGTAGCAACAAAATATTAGCTATAGAAAGTAAATATGTGTATGGTAGCTATATGAAGTTATTAGCCACTAGATTATAGTGATTTCCGAAAATTCCTCTTTTAAGTACACTTCGTTAGTGCAAAAGGCTTATAACTTTATAATCCTATAAGCAATAATCATTGACTTTTATCTTTGTCACTATTCAATTTATTTCTTCATATGTTAGATTGCAACCTTAAAATGAGTTAAATGACCAAAAAATCTTATGTAGGAATGTATCGTTTTTGCAAAATAATACACAAGTAATTAAACACATCAAGTAAAAAGGGCAGCCCCACTAATTGTTGATGAATTGCAGATTGCAGTTCGTAAAGGATAAAGAAAGATTCATATCCTATAAGAGGCGAAGAAATCAGTACTGATATTACAGGAACTGAATTCTATCATCTTGGTCTGTGCAGAACGTACATGAAGATATTAGTCACTTTAGGGATAACCTAGATATAGTTCATTTCTCCTTTATTAGAAGGAATTAAAATAGGTGTAATCACTTTCTAGCTAGTTTTTCAAAGACTTTAGTACATGAAGTATCGTGGGATGAGCAGTTTCCCATATGGCTGGTAGCCTTGTACATGAAAGTCGTGACTCTTTTGCTTTGCTAATTCATGAATAAGAGACTACTCATTAATTTTGATGAAGTAAAAAGGGTAATCCGATACATAAAGCATCATGCGTTTATATCCTCTAAAATTATCTTTAGAACAAATTCCTAAGTCCTAAAAATTGCATGTCTAATAACACCATCTTTGTCATAATTGAGGGGAAAATAAAGGTAAAAAAGCAAAACCTTACATAGGGTGAGAATTTAGTAGTATGTGGAGAGGGAATCAATTAACCTAGAGACCTTGATCAATGAGATAATCTCCTAACCTCTCAACAACTAAATTGCATTGTCCAGGAGTAACTGGCTCCTCATATATACCAAACAATAGAGATTGGTTTGTCTTCTTGATTGTTATTCCTCCTGAACCCTGCCATAAAGTTTGGAAAAAGGTCAATCTAATTTGGGGCGGAGGCAGAAGTCCAGATACATATTCGGTCGAAGTCAGTAACTTTTGATCAAAACAATATATTTCTGTTAAGAGATTCATTAAATATATACACATATTAAATTTAGAACCAAATTATTAGCACTTGATAAAATCAATTATTCTAAAATTCAGAACTCATAAAGTTGAAATACTAATTTCGCATTTAAGTTCAATGATGACACATACGAAGTTTCCTCCATATATGTAGTTTAGGTTAGAGCGAGTGTAATATGTTTGCATGGAAAGAATTGACACATATATAAAGATAAGAACTCACTGACTCTAAATCCTATATTTGTCGCTAGTTTATTAGTGCAATACTTTTATATGTTATTGGCCGGATTTTAGGTAAGCAAGAAGTTGTGATTGAGGAAGCTTCACCCATAATAAGATACTAGATAGAAAGGCAGGTCAAATGGCAGCAATTACTTGAAATAGTCATAATCACTTGCTGGATCAAACCCAAGGATAGGTTTGACCGGGCCGGGTGTTGGATCGAATGAACATTCAAGATTCAACCCCGTCATCATGACAATGATGGATGTCCAATTTTTAGATCTCTTCTTTCTCAATAAATACGGGTAAAGAAAGTACGAAGGCTAATCCGGCAACTTCTGGCTAAAAAACGAAAACTGCTTTTACCAATCAAAACCCCAAAACTAGGGAGGGCACTTGTGCCCCATCAAGCCAATATGCAAAAGAGATGCAAGTCTAGATAGAAAGATAATGAATGCAAATTAAAAACTACATCGATAAAGCGTATAAGTATAATATTCTGTGTTTGGGATTGTAACTTTCCAAAAATTAAATTTCCTTTGTGAATATTATAATTAGGGTTAGGTTAAAAAGTAATATACAATACCTTTTTTCCACGAATAACAGCACCAGCCTCTCCTTGGATAACCATGTATTTTGTTCCTCCAAGGAATAATCCTGTTGGGGCTAGATGTCCTGGCTCATCAAAATCAGTCAATATGGCTTTCATCTCCTCTGCTTTAAACTGCAAAAGTCAGATTAAAAAAAAATTGATTAAATATTAACCACATTTTAGGCATGTTAAACCTTCATTAAAAAAAATAAACATCTTAACGACCAAAAAGAAATAACTTATTGCCATCGCGAAAATTGCAACGCCATAAATGAAAAAGAGAACTAACATCAAGTTTTATCAGAAATAAATTAATAAAGTGTTTTTACTCTAACGATTTAAGTTTTAGATGAAGCGATTAATATAGTTTAACAATATTGTATTAGAGCAAACGTTTCTCATCGATTATTACCAACATGAAATATATTTATATATGCGTAGTTCAAAAAGAGAATTAAACATCAATTGAAGGTATTTTTTTCGTGAAAATTGAAGGTTATCTTGATATCAACCTAAAATAAATAAATAGTAAAATTGTTGCTCGTCTCAATTTAAGCTATAATTAAATGTGGTGATGACAATTCCACTTTAAATTAAAAACCAAAGAAAAAAACAGTCCATGCTAACAATCAATTGAATTTTTCTAGGTGTGGATTCGATTCTCACCGTTTCCCTTTCCCAACCCCATGTAATAGAAATTCTTTTAATATATTTATTTTAGAAAGATTCAGATTTTGCTAGAAACATATATGTAACAATAACAAAAATAACCATCAAAGAGCGTAGTGAGATAAACGAGATTTCCTCCCTTTAACAGAAAAACTATAATCTACCTTAGGGAAGTTGGAGCTTTGTGCCCAGACGGAGCCGTCATGGCCGATGATGGCGGCGGCCGTAAGGTGGCCGCCGCCTTCGACTTCACCCATCAAGTGTTCATCCACGTAGGTTTGCCACGACATTTTTCACACACAAAAATCACACAACACACACAATATGTACTTATATTCCTTGTGTATTCGAAGGTTTCGAATTAGTTTTTGTATTTGGAATGGAAACTGAAGCTATCTTTTTTCCTTAAGTTGTTATTTTTTGAAAGAGAAGTTTGTGGTTAATTTGGACATATGCATGATCGTCGTTTAATTAGTGGCATTCATGATTCATGCCGGCCTCCATTTCAGGAAATGGACTATTTTCTTGGACTTGCCATTTATATATTTTAGGAATTTTTACCTCCTATAGCAAAGGTTAACACCTTATTTATTTTAAATAAATACTATTAAAAAAATTATATTTTAATAGATACCTTTTAATGTTTATAGCAAAATATCTAATTTTGGTTACCTCCTACCCCTAAGTCACTAAATACGCTATTCAATTAAACTATTTTCTTTCTCTTTCTACTTTGGTACATGCCATTCTCTTCCCCCATCTTATTAAAATTCCACTCTTCTCCTTCTAAAGACATCTTTTCTTTGCTTCACTTTAATAAAAAATGCTTCAAAATCCAGTGACCCAATTCCTACACCATGGCCAAAACAATTCCACTCGATTCTCTTCATGAATAACAACAAAGGGAATCTTCAGATTGTTGATTTGTGGTACAATTATCCCAATGGCAGGAACTTCAACACTATCCAAAACCAATTAGGAAAGCGATAAACTCGAGGTTCTCAACTACCGTCATCTTCAATACAAGATTCAAGCTTTAACAGAGTCCTTATTCTGCCACTATTGCTCGACGGCGGATTCGCCTGAAATTAGGGTTTGTCCTTGAACAAAGACGACAAAGCTTGAAGCTGAGCAACTTGATTTTCTATTAATATATTTCAATGTATTTTTAACATATTATACTGTATTTTTATATATTTTATTATATTCATTGTCTTTTTTCCCGTTGTAATTCAATGTATCTCAATGTATTCCATGTATACCATTGTATTTACTATCTTTTTTTTTATTGTATTTCAATGTATCCCGTTGTATTCTATGTATTTCATTATATTCACTGTCTCGCTATATGCCATGAGTGTATTCATATATTTTTTAATTAATATAATTTATGTATTCAGATGTATTATATAATTTCTATGAAGATTGCTTATGTTTTTGGGGTATTTTTCGGTTGCGAATCTTTTTTATAATCGAAAATACAAATTTTATGTGTTATAATTGAGTTTGTTGAGTTATATTAGGACTATATTATGTTAATTGATACACTTTCCGTTTAAAAATAGTGTAATCCCTTGTTTCAAGCTATGAATCCAGTCGAATACAATAATCTGTCCAGCTGTAATCCCATATTTCACGCCATGAATACAGTCGAATACGCTGGAATACAACAGCTGATTAGCTGGACTTCCCTGATTCACGCCTATTTTTGCTATTGTATTCATGAATACAGTAGTTTAAATATACCTAGTACATCTTATAACAACAGAAAACATATCTACAATCTTTAATATAGCAAATGGTATCTATAGATAGCTAGTTACCACTAAAAGAGAGTGCTTTATGAAAATTTCTCTATATTTTATTGGCCATTTTGCATGGCCACCCCAACCATTTTTCACAAAAATTCACCGGTCAGCGTTTATACTAAATTAATAAATGTAAATTACATGACTTTTATACTTATATTTATGAGCAATTTATACTAACTATCTACTCAAGTCAAAATAATTATCCGTTCTTACCTATTTTACAAAATATACCATACATATCTATTCCACCAAAATTAGTAGGATTTTTACCTAGCTATAATATAATAGAAACATATTTACTACCTTTATTTAGGTTCCTTATTAATTACTTTATATACTTGTATTTACTAGTTTTATACAAAAACATAAAAAGGAGGAAATGAAACATACCTTAAATATTGGGTATCAGTTACACATAATCCCCAACATTTAAGATACTCTTCCTTTTTCCAAGGAAAACTATATCTGTCTTTGTACTTACCTAAAATCATCACCTCTCTTTGTACTACTTATCAAAATCATCACCGTAAGAAACCCATTGAATCCGAAAATCATCACCTCTCTTTTTACTTACCCACAATAAGAAACCCATTGATACCCATAATCTTTCTAACCCAAAAATCTCGCTCACTAACTCCTCTTCCACTGTTAACCCCCAAAAATTGCAGATTCTTTCCTTTTCCAAAGATGTTGTTATATGATTTCTCTCTTTAATTGTCCAAAATCTCTTTCTTATTTATACAATACAGAAGAAATTCGAAAATTTGCCTTACAATCAAGTTGTGGGTAAGCTTCACTCTACATTAAAGTTGGTTTTAGGTTGAATTTTATAATGAAACTCGAGTAAGATGAAGTTTTGGAATTGTATTACGATTGTATGATAAAGGTATCATAATTGTATCTAAGTTGTAATTGATATATCAATACCTAAGATAATTATGATACAATACTAATACTATTAAAATATAATATTGTATTATAATTTAAGTTTAGAGTTGGTTCTAGGTGGATGTTTTAAATTGAAACTTGAAAAGATAAAGATCAAATTTGTATTATAATTTAGAATTGTATCACAATTTGTACCTAAAACAATACATGATACAATACTAATACAAGTATAAAATGATATTGTATCAGTTTAAGTTTAGAGTCGATTTTAAGTTGTATCATAATTGTGTAAGAATTCTTTCAGGATTGTATCAAGTTTGTATTTGAATTATGAGCAATTGTGAGATTGTGATGAATTTCACATTTTGTATCACAAATATATGATAATTATACATTAATTTTATTAGTATTGTATCATGTATTATTTTAGATATTAATATACCATCTATAAGTTATATACAATTGTGATACAATTACATTCTACGTATTGATGTATTTGATATAATTTAAATACAATTATGATACATTTATCATACAATTCCTGAATATTTCTTCATTTTCAGTGGTGTCCGGCTTCCAAGCAAAAGAACGATGCAATTGATAATTTAATAATATAAAATTATCGGCAATGGTGGGAAGAGAGAAGATGGAGGTTCTAGGCGTATATTAAAGAATTTTGTTATAAAAAAAAGGAGAGAGAAGAGGAGAGGGGAAAAAAAAGAGAGAAAAGGATATAAAATCCCTTAATTGAAGACACTAATAATGAGATGGGAACCGTTTAAGGAGCAATCTATACAATTTGTAAGAAATACCTAGATACTTATTAAAATCTACAAAACATAAAAAACACTGGTATATAAGTTTCTAATATAGTATAACTAGGTAAAATTCCCAAAATTAGTTACCGGCCCACCTGTCTCTGCCTAAAAAAGAAGTTACCATTACATTTTTTTTAGCAGGACTCGTATTCTACGGAAGTGATTAAGCTGAAGACAAAATAACAGATCTAGATTTTAGTTGAAAAGAAATCAACGATATAAAAAATCGATTGTCAATTGCGGCAACGAAGTATGGAGTAAGTAAGAGCAGGAGTTTACAGAAGGGTTTTCACAATTATATATGGCAGAAACAAAGATTACACATTGCACGGCTTGTCTTTCTAATTCTCATAACTTTGTCTTTAGTTATTATTCTTTGATGTGTAGATTGTACCTTTGATGTTTATTTTCGAAGATTTATTGTACAAAAATTTAAATCCACCATTGAAGAACCTTAAAGCTTGAAACTCATAACTTGGTTTGTTTGAGTTTTTAATTGTTTTGATCCGATCCTGTACGAGTTTGTTTGAAAAGTTGATTGGAGGTTGTAGCTATATTTAAATTAATTTGGTGGATATTTTGTAATAGATTTTAGAAATTGGGTTTAAATATATTTGAACTAGAGAAGAAAACGAATCTGTATTGTATACCCAAATAGTATACAAATATACCATTTGGATATACAATTCATTCCAACATATACCATTACAGTATACAATATAATGTAATAGTATATAGTTATAATTTAGTCCTTTTTAAATTTTGGGTTGAGATTGAGTTGAACTAGCAAAGAAAACATATTTGTACTGTATATCAAAATGGTATATTGTATACTGTATTGATATACAATATGACGACCCGACCAGTTGTTTCATGAGTTATAGACCTGTTTCTCCCATTTCTACTTCTTTATGTGTTCCTCAGCTGCATTTCATCGTATCGTGTTGGTTGGTTCGGGTCCGGAGTGGTTTCGGTGTGGAATGAGACACTTACTCTTATATTTAGAAGTTTAAGTTGGAAAAGTCAACCGGATGTTGACTTATATGTTAATGATCTCGACTGTGAATTCTGATGGTTCGGTTTGCTCCATTAGGTGATTTTGGACTTGGGAGCCTGTCCGGAATATGATTTGGAGGTCCGTGGTAGATTTACGCTTGAATTGGCGAAATTGGACATTTGACATTTCTCGGTCGGCAGTGGAAATTTTGATACCGGGGTCCAAATAGATTTTTGAAAATTGGAGTAGGTCTGTAGTGTCATTTTGACGTGTGTGTAAAATTTCAGGTCATTTGGGCAAGGTTTGGTAGGTTTCGGCATAATTTGCAGAATTCGAAAGTTTTAGAAGTTCTTCGGCTTGAATTCGAGGGTAATTTGGTATTTTGAGTGTTCCGAAGATTTGACTAAGTTTGAGTGGTGATATGTGACTTGTTGGTATTTTTTCTTGAGGTCCCGAGGACCTCGGGATGAATTCGGATGATTAATTTCGCACCTGCGGATTGGGGACCATAGGTGCGCAGTCGCAGACGCGGTGGGGAAGCCGTAGATGCGGGATTTGAGGGCCAAGAGAAGAACCGCAGATGCGGTGAGTTTGATGCATCTGCGAGACCGCAAGTGCGGTGCCTTGGGCGCAGATGTGGTCTTGGGCGTTTAAGTGAAAACCGCAGGTGCGGTTGTTTGGACCGCAGAAGCGGTTGCGTAGGTGCGATTAAAGGGCCACATGTGCGGAAATGCCTGGGCAGAAAGTATAAATTGGACCCTTCGCAAAATTTGAGTTATTTCCACCATTTTTCATCCGGTTTTGGAGCCTTTTGGAGGGTTTTGAAGAGGGAATCAAGGGGATACTCATTGAGGTAAGTTATTTGAGCTTAATACTTGTGATTATAGTAATTTTTTATTGTTTAAGCATAAAATTAGTAGAAATTAGGAAACAAATTGAAGGGATTAGGGCTTGAAATCGGAGAGTTAGATTTGAAGATTTGAGGGACCATTTGATGTCGGATTTTGATGATTTTGGTATGTATAGACTCGGGGTAGGGGTAAGGTCTGCGTACATATTACCCTCCCCAGACCCTACTTGTGGGATTATACTGGGTTGTTGTTGTTGGTAAGTATAGACTCGTGAGTGAACAGAGTTTCTAGTTTTTTTTATATTTTTGTTGGATTTCGAGACATGGGCTCGAGGGCCGGGTTTGGGTGAATTTCGGGATTTTGGTATAATTTGCTAATTTTTTATGGAATTGGTGCATTGGCCTATGTTGATCGATTTTGTTCAGACTCGGGACATTCGGAGGCCGATTCCAGAGGCAAGGCTGTCGCGGAGTAGAGATTTGCCGGTTAGAGGTAAGTAATGATTGTAAATCTTGTCCTGAGGGTATGAAACCCCGGATTTCACATTGTTTCATTATTTTGAGGTGACGCACATGCTAGGTGACAAGTGTATGGGCGTGAACCGTTGGAGATTGTGACTTGGTCTGTACCGTAGCAACTACTAAGTTGCGTATTTGACTGAAAACTATACGATACTTATGTGTTTTTGTTACACCCCTTTTTTAAACTTCACTAACCCTCTTAAAAATATAAAAAGATTTTGTAAAGCTCAAAAGGGTTTTCAATTATGAAAGTGACAGAATATTATTTTTAAAAAATCTTTCAGAGTCACCACCTGACATTTGGTTTTGGTGTGTCATGTTACTGTTTTTAGAAATAATTTTTCCTTTTAAAACACTTTAGACTCCAAAACTATGTCTTCATTTAACTCGGTGAGAAAGTGTTAGGCATTCCCGGAGTCCCGTAATTAGTACAGTTGCGTACATGATCAAGTTGACTTTTTAGAGTATGTTAATTAAGGTAAAACACACAGAGAAAATAAGCAAACAAGATGCTCGAGGTTGTTCCCCACCTAAGTAAAGAAAATAAAATAAAATAAGAAAAAAATAAATAAATAACAAAATACTATACTATTCTTCCATGATGAATGTCGTCCTGTACTTTGCCTTCGTTTACATGTACCTCGGGGTATTCGCAGGATAAAATAACAACTAACAGGGAACAAAATCTTGCCTCAAAATTCTTAAAAAAAATAAAATTTAAGGTTTGCCTATCCAAATGTGGTCGGCCTAAGCATATATCATGCTCATTTTCTCATCTATTAATTTTACTTGTTCGGCCGAGCCCAATCTTAAAGCATGCCAACAAATTTAACCTCTAGTGAGCTCCGCCTTGTCCCGATTCCCCGACCCAACAATAATTCAAAATATTAAACAAAACATCAATAGCACAAAATAATACGAGAAGAATAAAGCGAAATGATGGATCAAATAAGAGCCTCTTAAGATTCTAATTACTGATTATTCTTACTCCCCCAGCTAAAAGAACTATTTTTGCTGACTTTCTTAATTAACTCTCGCCCCTTGGTTTCTACCTTAACATATTCATTCAGATTTCTTTAAACTAACTGGAGTCCCATTAGCGCAACGTAATAACTCTTAGTTTTTGTTGACTAAATCTTTGATTACCAAAAAAAAAAAAACGTGCTAACCGAACACTTATTGCACCAGTACTTTTCAGAAGAAGGTTTAAACTAATCGCAATGCATCTGATGAATCTACCAAGACAAATAGCAAATGAAAATATCAAGTTGAACTCATGATTCTTTGTGAACAAGAATTTTGAGCACATACCGATAGATTAAGCTGCTAATATTTATAATCAACAATTCTAAAAAATGCAATTTGAAATCAATGCAAACAAATCTAAGCAAAGTAGCTTGTCCCTAACAAGATTTAAGCATTATGGCTTGTTAGACGTGAAGTTTCCCATTTAGGAGATTAATGTACCAAAAGTTACACTTATGAAAATGATAACTTTGGTTTCAAAAGTACCTTAGATATGTGACAACTAGGCGTTACTTAGCATTGTCGACACTTTTGTGTTAAGGGTAGAAAACTTTGAACAACAATCCCGACATTCATTTCAAGTTCAAACTCAACTAAACAAGCAGAACTATTCAACAATGTTTTTGATACATGGTCTTTAAAACATGGTCACTAGCTTGAAGATGAAACTAAATGCATCAATCCAAATATCCAAGTAGATCTCAAAACGACTAATCCACATATTCATTCTAACGACACTAATCGATTAATTCTGCTTGGAATGATGCAGGTACAAAGCTTTCAATTCCAGAAATTAATCCAAAAAATCAATAGCAAATTCGGACAGGAATCACGAACTCCAACGGCAAACCTCGGGCAGCAACGACTTCAACAATCTCAGCTCGACCCTATTTACGAACCAAAATCAGAAAATGAAACTGAAATTTGACTCTACACTCACTAGAAAACAGAAACATTTTTTTTCAATCTTTTGAAACGACCTAAAATCTAAAATGAAATTCGAGGATGAGAGGAAACTCAAAATTTATTTTGTATTTTCTGGAAATTTAAGAGCCGAGTAGATGAGCAGAGAAGAAGAGCTCACAAACCCTTATTTTCCTCTCTAGTTTCTCTACAGAACCCCGTGAATCTAAAAGAAAACACCAAATATATACTCAATCTCGAAACTTCTATACTTATTCACCAAGAAATCGTGTGGGGCCTCGAGCATGATACGATACAGCTTGCGTTAATGGTACATTGTGATAGTTGAGTAGTACATGGTAGTTAAGTTAGTTAAATAGGAGGGCTGACGCTATGTTTCAGAAATATTAGTTTAGCCCAGTTAAGTTTTAAATTATAACTTCTAGTAATTACACATTGGCCCTATAATTTTTCTCGTCTTTTATACAAAAGGTCCTAATAGCCATATAGGGAAAGGGATCGAGTGTCAGCTGAGGGAATATCTTCTCACTTACCCTATATATTGTAATTACCATTCTCAGTAACAGATTATCAATGAGAATATTCCTTATTTTGCCCTAGTTATCTTTTCTTCTTTACTTTCTGTTTTTCTTCTATTTTTGCCACAACTTTTCCTTCTTCTTTTACTGTTCCATTGCCAATTTGTATCAGTGGTATAAGAGCATTTTCTTGGCTCTATGGCTATGACGGATGAGATGAGTGAAGTCATGAGTACATTACATAAGATCTCTGCTGAGATGTCCAATTTTTCAACTTGACAAGAGCAGTTGGAAGCTGCTCAGGAACATAGCAGCAAGCAACATGATGAGTCATTGAACGAGCCGACAGAGGTCCTTAACGAGGTGATTCATGGGGGTAAACGACCTGAAAGAGACAAGAAGACACCACAAGTAGATGGTGAGCACTATTCTCCTAGTGGTCGACCTTTTGACTTTGGGGATCTCGCAACACCTAGCACTAGTAACATGAACCTTGCACCTATGAGTACCCTTACCTCCTCTGTCAATGCACTCACTCTAAGCCTTAGACCAATTGTTAGTAACCCCCTAACAAATGGTACAAATCTGTTCCCATTCACCTGACTGGAGCTTAGCCTCAACCACCAGCACAACCAATCCATTCAGTCATGGTAAGTAACCCTCTTATACCACCTCCTCCACCTTATGTGTTCCCAAATCTGTCTTCCCCTCACCCCAGATCCAGTCCACTACAACCCTAAATTTCCCAGCTCTACCTCCTAATAGGAGAGTCTACCAACCTACAGTGAGTTGGAATCAAGGATCCCATACAGGAGTGATACCCCCATATCCTGCCTACACTCGAAACACATAGTTTCCCCCTTCCTATTATACTCAAACTGGCCACATCCTTCCCCCTTTATATCATCAAACCCCATATATGCCAACTCTCCCTCAGTACCAGTATAACACCAGTACACCTAACCAACCACAAACACAGAACCACCACACTGTACCCCTAATCAACATACCCTATACCAAATACACTAAGGTCGATTTTTCTAAGTTTGATGAAGATTATTTAAGAACATGATTGTATAATGTGGAGCAAATTTTTGCAGATGAGGAGATGACCATCCAACAAAAAATGAAACTAATGTCCTTACACTTTGAAGGGTATGCCTTACAATGTCATTTGGGATATATGAAAAGTAGGGGTAAAATGCCCTTGCCACTTGGGATGGGTATTTGTGGGCTCTTTGCGATAATTTTGGAGCTGAATACTCAGATCCCATGATAGAGTTGATGAACATCAAACACACAGGTGCTGTAAAGGACTACCACAAGGCCTTTGTAAGTATGATGACAAGGATCAACCTCTCTACAGAACATGCTATCAGCATCTTCCTGAATAATTTGAAACCTGAGCTCAGCAATGCAGTTAAGGTAAGCAACCCCACAAACCACCCACAAGCCTACTATCTGGCTAAGTTGCAAGAAGCCAATTTTGCTGCTCAGTGCAAGACAATCAAGGGCACCATTTCTGCTTCCAATGTACCCAAACTACTTACTAGCCAAGGGAATAATAACCTGTTTAAGGGAAATCAAGCTACTTATAAGAAGCCAGTGGCTGCTATTTCTGACAAAAACATGAGAAGAACGCTAACTCCAGCTGAGATGGATGAGAATTGGCAAATAAGATATGTTTTTTTTGTGATGAGAAATTTACACCTGGACACAAATGCAAGTCAAAGAGGTAATTTTATTCTCTAGAGCTCGAGGAGGAACCAGTGAGCTCGTTCGAGGATGAACGTTTGTTTAAGAAGGGGGGAGATGTAATGACCCGACCGGTCGTTTCATGAGTTATAGCCTTGTTTTCCCCATTTCTTCTTCTTGTTGTGTACCTCAACTGTATTTTATCATATCTTGTTGGTTGGTTTGGGTCCGGGGTGGTTTCAGTGTGGAATGAGTCACTTAGTCTCCTATTTAGAAGTTTAAGTTAGGAAAGTCAACCGAATATTGACTTATGTTTAAATGATCTTAGATGTGAATTCTAATGGCTGGCTTAGCTCTGTTAGGTGATTTTGGACTTGGGAGCGTGTCCAAAATGTGATTTGGAGGTCCGTGGTAGATTTAAGCTAGAATTGGCGAAATTAGAAATTTGGCGTTTCTCGGACGGCAGCGGAAATTTTGATACCGGGGTCGGAATGGAATTACAAAAATTAGAGTAGGTCCATAGTATCATTTGAGACGTGTGTGAAAAATTTTAGGTCATTCGGACGAGGTTTGGTAGGTTTTGGCAAAGTTTGCGAAATTCAAAAATTTAGAAGTTCTTAGGCTTAAATTCGAGAGTGATTTGGTGTTTTGAGTGTTTTGAAGGTTCAACTAAGTTTGAATGGTGATATATGACTTTTTGGTATTTTTTCTTGAGGTCCCGAGGGCCTCGGGATGAATTCGAATGATTAACGAAGGATTTGGAATTGAGATTGTGCAGCTGAAGCTACTACCTTTGATGTTTTCGCACATGCGGATTGGGGACCGCAGGTGCGAGGTCGCAGATGCGGTGGGAAAGCCGTATATGAAGAGAAGAACCATAGATACGGTGAGTTTGACGAATCTGCGAGACCGCAGGCGCAGTGCCTGGGGCGCAGATATGGTCTTGGTCATTTAAGTGAAAACCATAGGTGCGATTGTTTGGACCGCATAAGTGGTTGCGCAGGTGAGATTAAAGGGCCACAGGAGTGGAAATGCTTAGGCAAAAGGTATAAATTGGACCTTTCGCAAAATTTGAGTTATTTCCACCATTTTTCATCCGGTTTTAGAGCTTTTTGGAGGGTTTTGAAGAGAGAATCAAGGGGATACTCATTGAGGTTTGTTATTTGAGCTTAATACTTGTGATTATGGTAATTTTTAGTTCTTTAAGCATGAAATTAAGGATGAATTGAAGGGATTAGAGTTTGAAATTGGAGAGTTTGATTTGAAGATTTGAGGGACCATTTGATGTCGGATGTTGATGATTTTTGTATGTATAGACTCGTGAGTGAAATGAGTTTCTAGTATTTTGATTTTTGTCGGATTCTGAGACATGGGCCCGGGGGTCGGGTTTGGGTGAATTTCAGGATTTTGGTACAATTTGATAATTTTTCGTATGGAATTGGTGCGTTGGTCTATATTGATTGCATTGTATTTCTTTTGGTCATACTCGGGACGTTCGGAGGCAGATTCCAGAGGCAAGGGCATTGCGGAGTAGGGATATGGCCGATTGAAGGTAGTAATTGTGACGACCCAAAGGGTCATCACCTGTTTTCTCTATTTTTCGTGCTTCCGAGGCCTTGAAAACCTCATTTTTAGTTGCCTCAATTTGCGTGTGCAGTCCGGGCGTGTAGCCGGAAAGCTTAAATATGAATTCTGTGCGAAAAATGATGAATTTTTATATTAATATGATTAAAGTTGACATTGGTCAACATTTTGGGTAAATGGACCCGGACCCGTGATTGGATGGTCCATAGAAAAATATGGGACACGGACGTAGAATCAAAATCCGAGGTCCCGAGCCCGAGAAATGAATTTTTAAAAGAAATTGTTTTTCTAAAATTTATATGGAAATTTGAAATGAAAATGGATTAGAAGACTATGGTATCGGGCTCGTATTTTGGTTCCGACGCCCGGTACAAGTCTTATATATGGTTTAAGCGGTTCCTGTGAAATTTGGTTGAAATCGGACGTCATTTGACGTGTTTCGAACCTAAATATCTAAAAATAAAAGTTTATGAAGTTTGATGAAATAGTGATGATTTTTAGGTTTGATTGCTCATTCTTGATGTTATTTTGGCGGTTTGATTGCACAGTTGAGTTCGTATGAGGTTTTTGAGTTAGTGTGTGTGTTTGGTTAGGAGCCCCGAGGGCTCGAGAGTGTTTCGGAGGTGGTTCGGGGTGTTTTGAACTTAGTAGAAAGTTGCAAAAAAATCTGATATTTTTGCTCAGGGATTTCCTTCTTCGCAATCGCAATCGCAATCGCACTCTCTCCCTCGCCTTCGCGTAGCTTTGTGTCATTCCTTCTTCATGTTCACGTTCGGGCCCTCGCGAACGCGTAAGGTTATTTGACCATGAGGGCCCAGCATCACTTTCTTCTTCACGTTCGCGTGCATACCACCGCGATCGCGAAGCTTTGCTGTTTCCTTCCCCGCGTTCGCGTTAGGGTCCACGCGTTCGCGTAGACCAATCCCAGGACCCCAGCCCTTTTCCTTCAACGCGTTCGCATCTTACCGTCCGCGTTCGCGTCTTACTTTCCTCGTTCGCGATGCCCTTTTTGATAACCCTTCGCGAATGAGATCCCCTTCCCGCGAACGCGAAGGGCAATTTTGCCTAGTGATTTTAAATACCCAAAACAGAACAGTGATGGGATTTTTCACCCAAAAACACACGAACTCATCTTCTCCACCGCCGATAGGCGATTTCTAGAGCTCGTTTTCACCAAAGCTTCTTAGGTAAGTATTATTTAACTTGTTTCCTTCATTTTCCTTCATCATTTATCAAATTCTTAGGCTCAAATCATGTAATCTAGGGTTAAAATTGGGGAAAATGGGTAGAGTTAGGGCTTTTCAATTTTCTTTGATTTAGACCTCGTTTTGGGGTCAAATTTGAAAACAAATTATATATCCAGGATTGTGGGGGAATGGGTAATATGGAATTGGTTCGAACCTCGTGTTTTGACAAAGCGGGCCCGGGGGAGATTTTGGAATTTTTGGAAGAAAAGTTGGGAATCTATATTTAGGCATTGAGTTTGATTTGTTTAGCTATTATTGATATTATAAAGTCGTTATTTCATAGATTTGATTGAGTTGGATTGGAGCCGAATTCGAGAGGGAAGGCGGTCGTTATGGATTGATTTACCCGTGGAAGTTGAGGTAAGTGTTCGGTCTAACCTTAGCTTGAGGGATTAGGAGTTAAGTCATAATTGCTGCTTGTTATATGTTGAGTACGACGTATGGGCATGGTGACGAATATCCATATGTTGGTGTCAAGCATGACCGTGGGTGTTAAATTGATAATTGTGTATGCATAATTGACTCTATAAAAGACTTGGTTGCTAAGCTTTGATACTGAGTATTGGTTTAAACTATACTATGTAGAAATTGCATAGGATTGGTTATAGCTGGACCTCCCTTGTCGGGATAGTGGATTTATTATTCTTGTTCCCTTGCCGGGAAACCATTATATTATCTTTTTCCCTAGCCGGGACTATATTGTGTATTGTGTTGAAAGAAATGGAAGCGAGTGGTACGCCTACCACACATTATATACTGAAATGGGAGTGAGTGGTATGCCTACCACACATTACACACTGAAATGGGAGCGAGTGGTACGCCTACCACACATTATATACTGAAATGGGAGCGAGTGGTACGCCTACCACATATTACATATTGAAATGGGAGCGAGTGGTACGCCTACCACACATGATATATTGAAATGGGAGCGAGTGGTACGCCTACCAGACATTACACATTGAAATGGGAGTGAGTGGTACGCCTACCACACATTATACACTGAAATGGGAGCGAGTGGTACGCCTACCACACATGATATATTGAAATGGGAGCGAGTTGTACGCCTACCACACATGACATATGAAATGGGAGCGAGTGGTACGCCTACCACGTGTCATGATGAGATGGGATCAGGTTGCACGCCTGCAACAAGATGATTTGGATATGAAAGTGGTCTTATTTCCTTTATCTTGTGTTAGAAGCTGAATTGTAAATGTTTACTCTTTTACCCCTGATACTTTATTTTATTTGCTACACCATAAGCATGTTTCCCCCTCCCTGATTTAATTGTTTATTTTCCGCTATTATTTCGTTGTATTTATGTATATATATATATATATATATATATATATATATATATATATATATATATATATATATATCTGCACAGGTTTGTCTGGAGTCTGGTGCTAGCCTCGTCACTACTTCGCCGGGGTTAGGCCAGACACTTACCAGCACATGGGGTCGGTTCTGCTGATGCTACACTCTATGCATCTTTTTGCACAGATCCAGGTGTTGGAGCAGCATTTGAGTAGCAGTAGCATTCTAGGAGTGAGCTTTCAGTCCAGGGACATTCGAGGTAGCCTTGCTGACGTCTGCAGGCCTAGAGTCCCTTTCTATTTTATTCAGTTTGTTATCATTTATACCGAAGCAGACAGTTTTATGTTTCATTCAAACCTTGTATTTAGTATTCTCTAGACGTTCGTGAGTATTGTGACACCGGTCTTGGGTAGAGGATTTTGTTACACTTTCGCATTTCTTTCTATTAATTATATTTGAGACTTCCGCTTTACCATATTATGTTTTGTTTTCATTAAATGGACGATAATTGATAAAAGAAGTAAATTAGGTTGGTTTGCCTAGCTCCTATTAGTAGGCGCCATCATGACTCCCCAGGGTGGTAAATCCGGGTCGTGACAAGTTGGTGTAAGAGCACTAGGTTACATAGGTCTCACAACTCACGGACAAACTCGGCAGAGTTTGAGGGATCGGTACAGAGACGTCTGTATTTATCCCAGAGGCTACAGAGTTAGGAAAATTTCACTTTTGTTCTTTCTTGTCGTGCGATTCTGTTTCTCAAATATTGTTTGTCTTTCTACTCTGTTCTTTCGCAGATGGCGAGAACACATGCTTCCTTTTCTACCGCGCAGCAGCCCGATCCCCCAGCAGCAACTCCTACGAGGGGTAGAGGGCGAGGCCGAGGCTGAGGCTAAGGCTGTGCCAGAGGCCGAGGCAGGGGCAGAGCTCAGCCCCGAGCAACAGCCCTAGAGGTGGAGCCTCAGGTTGATTATGTCGAGGAGGTTCTAGCCCCAGCAGCTCCGGTGGGCCCAACTCAGGTCCTAGAGGGGTTCATAGCCACCCCAGTTCTTCAGGACGCTTTGGTCAGGTTGGTAGGCTTTATGGAGAGCGTCTCTCAAGTGGGTTTGCTTCCAGTAGCACAAGCCACTTCTCAGGCTGGAGGAGGAGTTTAGACTCCTGCTACACGTACTCCGGAGCAGGTAGCTCCCCAGGCTCAGGTTCCAGCGGTTCAGCCAGTTGTGACAGTTCAGCCGGGCATTGTGACTCAGACCGGCGATGGATTGACTATGTCCGCAGATGCTTTGTGGAGGCTGGATAGGTTCACCAAGCTCTTCCCCACCACATTCAACGATGCTTCTTTAGAGGACCCCCAGGATTTCTTATATAGCTGCCATGAGGTTCTTCAGACTATAGGTATTGTGGAGACCAATGGGGTCGACTTCGCCACCTTTCGTCTATCTGTATCTGCCAAGACTTGGTGGAGCTACTATTGTTTAGCCAGGCCAGCAGAGTCGCCATCTCCGACTTGGGACCAATTTACAGAGTTATTTTTGGAGAAGTTTCTCCCAGTTACTCAACGGGAGGCTCTTCTCAGGCAGTTCGAGCGCCTCCAGCAGGACTCTATGATAGTCACTTAGTATGATACCCGGTTCATTGATCTAGCATGCCATGCTATTGTTATACTCCCACTGAGAGAGAGAGAGAGGGTGCGGAGGTTTATTGATGCATTGATTCAGTCGATCCATCTCCAGATGGCTATAGGAGCCGGGAGTGAGATTTCTTTTCAGGAGGCAGCCAATACGGCCCGTAGAGTTGAGATGGCTCTTGCACGGGGAGGTGGTCATGGGTCATATAAGATGCCCCGGCATGCAGGAAGATTCAGTGGTACCTCGTCTGGAGGTAGAGGTACTTATGGTAGAGGCCATCCTTTCAGGCCCTTTCAGTCAGCTCTTTAGGTCACTCATGGTACTTCAGGTGGTCATCCAGGTCGACAGGGTCAGCCTCGGTTTTTGTAGCTACAGCAGTCGCATGGATGTTATGAGTGTGGCGAGTATGGTCATCTCAGGAGGGCTTGCCCGAGGTTGAGGGGTGCTCAGCCGCAGCAGTCGAGGTCTTGCCATGCTTGTGGTAACCCGAGGCATATTTTCAGATTTTGCCCTTGAGCTTCGAGCAGCTCTCAGCATTAGAGTTCTCGTACAAGGATTCAGGCACCAAAGGTTCCACAGCCTGCCCAGCCAGATAGAGGAAGGGGTAGAGGTCATAGAGGTGGAGGTAGAGATCATATAGGTGGAGCTCAGACCACCAAAGGTAGAGGCCAGCCAACAGCCGACCGTTCCAGAGATGTGGTTCAGGGAGGTAGGGCCCAGCCCCGGTGTTATGCTTTTCCAGCCAGGATAGAGGCTGAGTCTTTAGATGTAGTTATTACAGGTACTATTCTGGTCTGTGATAGAGATGCTTCAGTGCTATTTGACCCTGGGTCTACGTATTCGTATGTGTCGTCATATTTTGCACCGTACTTGGTCATGCCTAGTGATGCTTTGGATATTCCTGTTTATGTATCTACACCGGTAGGCGATTCTATAGTGGTCGACCGAGTGCATCGTTCCTATGTGGTAGTGTTTGAGGGTCTTGAGATCCGTGTTGATTTATTACTCTTAGACATGG
Source organism: Nicotiana glauca (assembly GCA_026770625.1). NCBI lineage: Eukaryota > Viridiplantae > Streptophyta > Magnoliopsida > Solanales > Solanaceae > Nicotiana > Nicotiana glauca. Next base: position 27,359 of record MU771992.1, read on the forward strand.
TAGATTTCGACGTTATATTAGGGATGGATTGGTTATCCCCATATCATGCTATCTTGGATTGTCATGCCAAGACCGTGACCTTGGCTTTACCAGATTTGCCCCGTTTGGAGTAGAGAGGGACCCCAGGGTATACCACCCGCAGTGTTATTTCATATGTGAAGGCTCGACGCATGGTCGAGAAGGGGTTTTTAGCTTATCTGCCGTATGTCCACGATTCCAGCGCAGAGGTCTCTTCTATTGAATATGTTCCTATTGTTCGGGAGTTCCCCGAGGTTTTCCCTTCAGACCTGTCGGGTATGCCGCCCGACAGAGATATTGATTTTTGTATTGATCTGGCTACGGGCACTCAGCCCATTTCCATTCTGCCGTATCGCATGGCCCCACCAGAGTTGAAAGAGTTAAAGGATCAATTGCAAGATTTGCTTGAGAAGGGTTTCATTAGACCCAACGTTTCGCCTTGGGGTGCATCAGTGTTATTTCTGAAGAAAAAGGATGGTTCGATGAGGATGTGCATTGATTATCGGCAATTGAACAAAGTGACGATAAAGGACAAGTATCCACGCCGAGGATTGACGATTTGTTCGACCAACTTTAGGGTGCGAAGGGGTTTTCAAAGATAGACTTGAGATCTGGCTGCCACCAGTTGAGGATTAGGGCATCCGATGTCTCTAAGACAACATTCTGCACTCGTTATGGGCATTATGAGTTTTTGGTCATGTCATTTGGGTTGACCAATGCCCCAGCAGCATTCATGGAGTTGATGAACCGAGTGTTCGGGCCTTATTTAGACTTGTTCGTGATAGTTTTCATTGCTGATATTCTGATATACTCCCATAGCCAGGAGGAGCACGAGTAGCACCTCAGAGTGGTTCTTCAGACTCTGAAGGATAGTCAGTTATATGCTAAGTTCTCAAAGTGTGAGTTCTGGTTGAGTTCATTTGCATTTCTGGGTCATGTTGTATCAGCAGAGGGTATTCAGGTGGACCGAAGAAGATTGAGGCAGTCAAGAACTGGCCTCGACCAGTATCATCTACATAGATTTGGAGTTTCTTGGGGTTAGCAGGCTACTACCGTCGGTTCGTGGAGGGGTTTTCATCCATTGCAGCCCCGATGACCAGATTGACCCAGAAGGGTGCCCAGTTCAGATGGTCGGATGAGTGTGAGGCGAGCTTTCGAAAGCTCAAGACAGCTCTGACCACGGCACCAGTATTGGTTTTGCCCACAGGTTCAGGGCCTTATACAGTCTATTGTGATGCTTCCCGAATTGGGCTTGGTGCAGTATTGATGCAGGATGTCAGAGTCATTGCCTATGCTTCGAGGCAGTTGAAGATCCACGAGAAGAATTATCCGGTTCATGATCTAGATTTGGCAGCCATTGTTCATGCTTTGAAGATTTGGAAGCATTACCTATATGGTGTGACGTGTGAGGTGTACACTGATCACAAGAGTCTTTAATACTTGTTCAAGCAAAAGGAGTTGAATTTGAGGCAGAGGAGGTGGTTGGAATTATTGAAAGATTATGATGTTACTATTTTTGTATCACCTGGGGAAAGCCAATGTGGTGGCCGATGCATTGAGTAGGAAGTCCACCATGGGTAGTCTTGCTTATATTCCGGTCAGCCAGAGACCGCTTGGTTTGGATATTTTGGCCTTGGCCAATCGATTTGTGAGGTTGGATATTTCTGATCCTAGCAGAGTGTTAGCCTGCACGGTTGCTCGTTCTTCATTATTGGAGCGTATCCGTGATTAGCAGTTTGATGATCCCCATTTATGTGTCTTGAGAGACACGGTGCAGCGTGGAGGTGCCACGAAGATGACCTTAGATAGAGATCGTGTTTTAAGATTGCAGGGGAGAGTTTGTGTGCCCAATGTCGATGGGATTCGAGAGTTGATCTTAGCGGAGGCCCATAGTTCCCGGTATTCTATTCACCCGGGCGCCGCGAAGATGTATCAGGACTTGCGGCAGCATTATTGGTGGCGTAGGATGAAGAAGGATATTGTTGCATATGTGGCTCATTTTTTGAACTGTCGGCAGGTTAAGTACGAGCATCAGAGGCCTGGTGGACTATGTCAGAGAATTGAGCTTCCCGAGTGGAAGTGGGAGAAGATTACCATGGATTTCACCTGACTTCTATTGACTCGGAAGAAGTTCGATGCGATATGGGTTATTATTGATAGACTGACCAAGTCAGAACATTTCATTCCTGTAGTAGTCTCCTATTCATCCGAGAGGTTAGCTGAGGTTTATATCCGGGAGATTGTTTGCATTCATGGTGTGCCGGTATCTATCATTTTGGACCGGGGTACGCAGTTTACCTCACATTTTTGGGTGCAGTTCAGCGAGAGTTGGGCACACGGGTTAATTTGAGCACAACGTTTCATCCTCAGACGGACAGTCTATCCGAGCGGACTATTCAAATTTTGTTGGATATGCTCCGGGCTTGTGTTATCGACTTTGGAGGATCGTGGGATCAGTTCTTGCCTTTAGCGGAGTTTGCCTACAACAACAGCTATCAGTCCAGCATTCAGATGGCTCCATATGAGGCATTGTATGGTAGGCGATATCGGTCCAGTTGGATGGTTTGAGCCAGGAGAGGCTCGATTATTGGGTACAGATTTAGTTCAGGAGGCCTTGGATAAGGTCAAGATCATTCAGGACAGGCTTCGTTCGGCTCAGTCGCGGCAAAAGAGTTATGCGGATCGTAAGGTTCGAGATGTAGCTTTCATGGTTGGTGAGCGGGTCTTGCTCCGAGTGTCGCCTATGAAGGGCGTGATGAGATTTGGGAAGAAGGGAAAGCTTAGCCCTAGGTTCATTGGTCCGTTCGAGATTCTCGATCGTGTGGGAGAGGTGGCTTATAGACTTGCCTTACCGCCTAGCTTGTCAGCCGTGCATCCAGTGTTTCATGTGTCCATGCTTCGGAGGTATCACAGCGATCCAGCCCACGTATTAGATTTCAGCACTGTCTAGTTGGACAAGGATCTGTCTTACGAGGAGGAGCTGGTAGCTATTCTAGACTGGCAGGTTCGACAGTTGAGGTCGAAGAGTTTTCCTTCAGTGCGTGTTCAGTGGAGAGGTCAACTTCCTAAGGCATCGAACTGGGAGTCCGAGTCCGACACGGGAACTTTATTCTTTTGTCCGTTCGAGGACGAACAGTTGTTTTAGAGGTGAAGAATGTGACGACCCAAAGGGTCATCACCTGTTTTCTCTCTTTTTCGCACTTTTGAGGCCTTGATAACCTAAATTTTAGTCGCCTCAATTTGCGTGCGCAGTTCGGGCGCGTAGCCGGAAAGCTTAAATATGAATTTTGTGTGAAAAATGATAAATTTTGATATTAATATGATTAAAGTTGACTCTGGTCAACATTTTGGGTAAACGGACCCGGACCCGTGATTGGACAATCCCGGAGGGTCCGTAGAAAAATATGGGACTCGGACGTATGCCTGGAATCGAAATCCGAGGTCCCAAGCCCAAGAAATAAATTTTTAAAAGAAATTGTTTTTCTGAAATTTATATGGAAATTTGAAATGAAAATGGATTAGAAGACTGTGGTATCGGGCTCGTATTGTGGTTCCGATGCCCGATACAAGTCGTATATATGGTTTAAGTACTTTCTGTGAAATTTGGTTGAAATCAGACGTCATTTGACGTGTTTCGAACCTAAATATCTAAAAATGAAAGTTTATGAAGTTTGATGAAAAAATGATGATTTTGAGGTTTGATTCCTCGTTCTTGATGTTATTTTGGCGATTTGATCGCACGATTGAGTTCGTATGAGGTTGTTGAGTTATTGTGTGTGTTTTTTTAGGAGCCCCGAGGGCTCGGGAGTGTTTCGGAGGTGGTTCGGGGTGTTTTGAACTTAGTAGAAAGTTGCAGAAAAATGTGATATTTTTGCTCAGGGATTTCCTTCTTCGCGATCGCACTCTCTCCCTCGCGTTTGCGTAGCTTTGTGTCCTTCCTTCTTCGCGTTCGGGCCCTCTCGAACGCGTAAGGTTATTTGACCATGAGGGCCCGACATCACTTTCTTCTTCGTGTTTGCGTGCATACCACCACGATCGCGAAGCTTTACTGTTCCCTTCCCCGCATTCGCGTTAGGATCCATGCGTTCGTGTAGACCAATCCCCGGACCCCAGCCCTTTTCCTTCTACGCGTTCGCATCTTACCATCCGCATTCGCGTCTTACTGTCCTCGTTCGCGATGCCCTTTCTGATAACCCTTCGCGAACGCGATCCCCTTCCCGCGAACGCGAAGGGCAATTTTGCCCAGTGATTTTAAATACCCAAAATAGAACAGTGACGGGATTTTTCACCCAAAAACACACGAACTCACAGGCGATTTCTAGAGCTCGTTTTCACCAAAGCTTCTTAGGTAAGTATTATTTAACTTGTTTCCTTCATTTTCCTTCATCATTTATCAAATTCTTAGGCTCAAATCATGTAATCTAGGGTTAAAATTAGGGAAAATGGGTAGAGTTAGGGCTTTTCAATTTTCTTTGATTTAGACCTCGTTTTGGGGTCGAATTTGAAAACAAATTGTATATCCGGGCTCGTGGGCGAATGGGTGATATGGAATTGGTTCGAACCTCGTGTTTTGACAAAGCAGGCCTGGGGGCGATTTTGGAATTTTTGGAAGAAAGGTTGGGAATCTATATTTAGGCATTGAGTTTGATTTGTTTAGCTATTATTGATATTATAAAGTCGTTATTTCATAGATTTGATTGAGTTGGAGCCGAATTCGAGAGGGAAGGCGGTCGTTGTGGATTGATTTAGCCGTGGAAGTTGAGGTAAGTGTTCGGTCTAACCTTAGCTTGAGGGATTAGGAGTTGAGTCATAATTGCTGCTTGTTATGTGTTGAGTACGACGTATGGGCATGGTGACGAATATTCATATGTTGGTGTCAAGCACGACCGTGGGTCTTAACTTGATAATTGTGTATGCGTAATTGACTCTATAAAAGACTTGGTTGCTGAGCTTTGATACTGAGTATTGGTTTTAACTATACTACGTAGAAATTGCATGGGATTGGTTATAGATGGACCTCCCTTGCCGGGATAGTGGATTTATTATTCTTGTTCCCTTGCCGGGAAACCATTATATTATCTTTTTCCCTTGCCGGGACTATATTGTGTATTGTGTTGAAAGAAATGGGAGCGAGTGGTATGCCTACCACACATTACACATTGAAATGGGAGCGAGTGGTACGCCTACCACACATTATACACTGAAATGGGAGCGAGTGGTACGCCTACCACACATTACATATTGAAATGGGAGCGAGTGGTATACCTACCACATATGAGATATTGAAATGGGAGCAAGTGGTACGCCTACCACATATGATATATTGAAATGGGAGCGAGTGGTACGCCTACCACTCATTATATACTGAAATGGGAGCGAGTGTTATGCCTACCACACATTACACATTGAAATGGGAGCGAGTAGTACGCCTACCATACATTATACACTAAAATGGGAGCGAGTGGTACGCCTATCACATATGATATATTGAAATGGGAGCGAGTTGTACGCCTACCACACATTACATATTGAAATGGGAGCGAGTGGTATGCCTACCACACATGACATATTGAAATGGGATCGAGTGGTACGCCTACCACGAGTCATGATGAGATGGGATCGGGTTGCCCGCCTGCAACAAGATGAGTTGGATATGAAAGTGGTCTTATTTCCTTTATCCTGTGTTAGAAGGTGAATTGTAAATGTTTACTCTTTTACCCCTGATACTTTATTGTATTTGCTACACCATAAGCTTGTTTCCCCCTCCCAGATTTCATTGTTTATTTTTCGCTATTATTTCGTTGCATTTGTGTGTGTGTATATATATATATATATATATATATATATCTGCACAGGTCTGTCTGGAGTCTGGTCCTAGCCTCGTCACTACTTCGCCGGGGTTAGGCCAGACACTTAACAGCACATGGGGTCGGTTGTGCTAAAGCAACACTATGTGCATCTTTAAGCACAGATCCAGGTGTTAGAGCAGCATTTGAGTAGCAGTAGCATTTTAGGAGCGAGCTTTCAGTCCAGGGACATTCGAGGTAGCCTTGCTGACATTCGCTGGCCCGGAGTCCCTTTTTATTTTATTCAGTTTGTTATCATTTGTACCAAAGCAGATAGTTTTATGTTTTATTCAAACCTTGTATCTAGTATTCTCTAGACGTTCGTGAGTATTGTGATACCAGTCTTGGGTAGAGGATTTTGTTACACTTCCGCATTCCTTTCGGTTAATTATATTTGAGACTTCCGCTTTATCATATTATGTTTTGTTTTCATTAAATGGACGATAATTGCTAAAATAAGTAAATTAAGTTGGCTTGCCTGGCTCCTATTAGTAGGCGCCATCACAACTCCCGAGTGTGGTAAATCCGGGTCGTGGCAGTAATGGTTGTAAATCTTGTCTTGAGGGTATGAAACCCCGGATTTCACATTGTTTCATTATTTTGAGGTGACACATGCTAAGTGACGAGCGTGTGGGCATGCACCGTTGGGGATTGTGACTTGGTCCGTCCCGTAGCAACTATTATGTTGCGTATTTGACTGAAAAATATATGATACTTATGTGTTTTAGAAAGTATTTCTATAAATTGGGCTGAATGCCTTATTTGGGCCTCTTGCCAAAGCTATTTGGACCCTTAGGGCCTTTTCTTATTATTTCCTCACTGTTTTAATTTAAGATATGTACTCAATCATGTTATGTTTACTGATTTCATAACTCAGTCTTATGTACCCTATTTTTTTATGCATAAAATGATATTTTGGGCTGAGCACCCTGTTTTACTGATAGTCCGAATGGCTTGAGAGGTTGTGACTTAGTGAGGCCGAGGGCCTGTTTTTGTGAGGATATTACGGGATCGGCTGTGCGGCGCAGCATGCTGTTACTAATTTATGATTATGAGAGGTGGAGGGCCTGATTGATTAAGCCACGAGGTGGCTTGTTATAGCTCTTGGGCTGTAGGAGCCCCTCTGGAGTCTGCACACCTCCAGTGAGCGCGGGTACCCTGAGTGGGTGATATCATGTTATGCCCGAATGTTGTGCCCGAGTGGCTGTTTACGAATGACTATGAGGTTTGCCCGAGGGGCTGATTTGGTGTGATATTATGCCCGAGGGGCGGTTTATGATTATGTTGCCCGAGAGGCTGTAATCGAACTATGTTTTGCCCGAGGGGCTGTTTATGATTTTCATCACTTTTACCCTAAATTGCATTGAGCCATTGTTGAAACTGCTGAAAAGCATCTTCAAATGATTTTCACCAAAAATTGGATTTTAAACGAGACAATTTGACTCATATGCTGATCTGAAAGCATGTTACTGAGTTTTCATGACGTGGACTGTATGTGTTTCCTACTGCTCAATCTTTATTTACCTTTATTACTTACTGAGTTGGCGTACTCACATTACTTCCTGCACATTGTGTGCAGATACAGAGGTTACTGGACGTGCTAGCGAGCGTTGATCTTTCATCCGTCGCGAATATTTTGGAGTTGGCAAGGTAGCTTCATGGTGATCGTAGTTTTTTCTCCCTCCAATATTCTTATAGATATTATTAGTTGATTTTCAGACTGTATTAATCTTAGTATGTCACGACCCGAATTTTTCACCCTCGAAGGTCGTGATGGCGCCTACTAGTGAAAGCTAGGCGAGCCAACCATTCCAATTAATTTACCCTTTTCAAGTCTTTTAGTCCTTATAATTTCAATGTAGTATATATGAAACAACGGGAATAATAATATCATTTAACAACCGGAAGACAAATCTGATAATTTAATTTTAATACAAACTGTGGAAGACAAAAACTTAATAGTTTAACCAAACATTTCTACATAATATGAAGTACAATAATACCCAGAATTTGGTGTCACAAGTCACAAACAGTCTAAGAATACTACAAGAAAGGGTCCAAAAAATAAATACAAGCTGTTCCAGAAATACATAGAAGAAATAGTAGATAATGATAGAAGGGACTCCAAGGCATGCGGACGTCTGCAGGACTACCTCGAGTCGCCTGAATGGACTGAAGACAACACCCTCATTGCGGTCCAAATGCTCTGGTATCAGTATCTGCACACAGTGTAGAGTGTAGTATCAGCATAACCGACCCCATGTGCTGGTAAGTGCCTAGCCTAACCTTGGCGAAGTAGTGACGAGGCTAGGACTAGACTACCAAATAAACATGTGCGGTTAAATCATATACAACGGAAAATAAAAGCAGATAATTATAGCTAAAGTTTGGTGAGGAAACATGCTGCGACGATTAGCATATAACAACAGAATACTAACAGAGAATTGTAAGGAACACCGTAAATCAATTACCAACAAAAGATAAGGAAATAAGAAACAAGTACACATATAATACCATTGCAGGCGTGCAACCCAATCCCATTTCATATAATACCATTGTAGGCGTGCAACCCGCTCCCATTTCATATAGTACCATTGCAAGCGTGCAACCCGCTCCTATTTCATATATTATCGTTGTAGGCGTGCAACCCGCTCCCATTTCATATAGTACCGTTGCAGGCATGCAACTCGCTCCTATTTCATATAGTACCATTGCAGGTGTGCAACCTTCTCCCATTTCATTTATCAACACAAATCAAAAAGAATCCCACCAAGGGAACAATAACATAACAACAACATCTTGGCAAGGGAACAATGATGTAGCAACAACATCCCGACAAGGGAACAATGATATAACAACTACATCCCGACAAGGGAAGAATATAACAACAATATCTCGGCAAGGGTACAAAAATATAACAACAACATCCCGACAAGGGACATTAATATAATCCTCATATGAAGCATAAATAAATCACAACAAAGTCATAACAATTACAATACAAGACTCACAGGCATGCTTGATACCGACGTATAGATACTCGTCACCATGCCAATACGTTGTACTCCACAATTAACACATAGAAAATAAGACACAATTCCTAATCCCTCAAGCTAAGGTTAGACCAAAAACTTACCTCAAAACCTCAAACACCGTATTTTCTTTCGAATGTGCCTCCAAATTACTTGCATCTAGTCCAAATTATTTGAACAACATCAATAAATGCTAAGAATTCATACCCAACACTTAATTATAGGTTTTTTATCATTTTCTACAAAAATTCAAAAATCGACCCCGGGCCTGCTACGTCAAAACATGAGGTTCGGTCCAAAACCCGATCATCCATTCACCCACGAGCCTGAATATCTAATTAGTTTCGGAATTCGACCCCAAAATGAGGACTAAATTCCAATTATTCAAAAAGCCCTAACTCTATCCAAACCCTCAATTTTTACCATGAAAATTCTTAGTTTTTGCTTTAAAAGTGATGAACAAACAGTAAGGAATTGAAAGAACAAAGTTTAGAATTGATTACCTATGACTTGGGGATGATAATTATTGAAGAAAATCGTTCTTAGGGCTCTAAACCTCGAAAATATGGTGAAGAAGAAGGTCTGCCCATTTTTAATATGTTTTTATATCACTAGAGAGGGAACCTCTGCATTCGCACACTATTGGATGCGTTCGCATAAAACAAATGGTGACCCCCAAAATTAACTCTATGCTATCGCGGACCAACCTATGCGATCACATAGAACAAATGGTGACTCCCAGAATTAACTCTATGCTATCGTGGACCTACCTATGCAATCACATAGAACAAATGATGACCCCCCGAATTAACTCTATGCTATCGCGGACCTACCTATGCGATCGCATAGAACAAAAACCTGGACACCAGCAAACAACAAAAACACTAGATTTTCTAAATTCGAATCACCTCGACGATTATTTGAAACTCACCCGAGCCCTCAGTGCTCTAAACCAAACATGTTCGCAAGTCTAAAAATATCATACGGACTTGCTCGTGCAATCAAATCGCCAAAATAACATCTTAAACAACTAATTTAGCATAGAAATCTATGAAAAATCTCAAAACTTTCAAAGTATCAAATTTCACAACTACGGGTCTGAATCACATCAAACGACTTCCGTTTCTTACCAAATTTCACAGACGCATCTTAAATGTCATATTGAACCTGTACTGGGCTCCGAAATCACAATAGGGCCCGATACCATAAATTTCAAATATAATTAAATTTCCAAAAAACTTTTATATTTTCAGCAAAACAATTTCTTTCAAAAATTTATTTCTCGGGCTTGGGACCTCGAAATTCGATTTCGGGCATACTCCCAAGTCCTATATTTTCCTACGGATCCTCCGAGATAGTCAAATCATAGGCCCGGGTCCATTTAACCAAAATTTTAACCGAAGTCAACTCCGATTCATTTTAGAAGCAAAATTTACTATTTGTTTTATAGATTTTCACATAACGGTTTTATGAATAAACGCCTGGACCACGCACGCAAATCGAGGTGAGACAAAAAAGAGGCTTTTAGGCCTCAAAACATAGAGTTTATTTCTAAAACAAGTTCTCCACCTCTAAAACAACCATTCGTCCTCGAACGGACATAAGAAAAAAGTACCTGAGTCGGAGATAAGATGGGGATAACGGCTCCGCATATCGGACTCGGACTCCCAGGTCGATGCCTTAGCAGGCTGACCTTTCCACTGAACACGAACTGAAGGGAAACTCTTCGATCTCAACTGACGAACCTACCAGTCTAGATTAGCTACCGGCTCCTCCTCATATGACAAGTCCTTGTCCAACTGGACAGTGCTGTAGTCTAACACGTGAGATAGATTGTCGTGATACTTCCGAAGCATGGACACATGAAACACTAGATGTACAGCTGATAAACTTGGCTGCAACGCAAGTCTGTAAGCCACCTCTCCCACTCGATCAAGAATCTCAAACAGGCCAATGAACCTAGGTCTAAGCTTTCCCTTCTTTCCAAATCTCATCACGCCTTTCATAGGCAACACTCGAAGCAACACCCGCTCGCCAACCATAAATGCCATATCACGAACCTTATGGTCAGCATAACTCTTTTTCCTAGACTGAGCTGTACAAAGCCTATCTTGAATGATCCTGACCTTGTCCAAGGCATCCTGTACTAGATCTGTACCCAACAACCGAGTCTGTCCCGGCTCAAACCATCCAACTAGTGACTGACACCGCCTACTGATAATGCCAAACTATGCCTTATAAAAAGACACACATGGACGTAGAAAATATAGTCTGGGTATTACTGCCCAGATTCGAACCATAGAGAATTAACCTATTAATTACTCTTGTCAGATTTACTAAATTCACGCAATCAATTTTCCCAAACCTTTTACTTCACAGTTGATGATATATCTAACAATTAAACTAAAAGTAAATAACGCTGAAAGTTAACTAAGCTTGTTTGTATATAACATGAATAAGATCTAAGGTAATGGTTTCCCCCTTTGTTGATTTCCTTGGTTGAATATGTTTTATAACTAAGACTTAGTTGTCTCTATTAATCATGAATGCTCCAGCTATCATAAATCTTTCTCAAGCAATTATGATAATTTACTAGACGCACTTTCTCAAGTTACGCTAGCTAGCTTCACAAAATAGTCCAATTAGATTGCACCCGAGGTATCGTTATCTCTAATCTAACCTCTAAACCCTCAGTTATGACTCTCGTCTATACTCTAGGAGTGGTGTTTTTCATACAATCACCTAAATATGCACTCTCTCTCAAGAAAATACATACTAAATAGGAACGGATAATTGAGGGCCCTTTCAACTAACCACAATCAAATCATAGATGAACAAATAGAGATTAACAACCAATTCCAACTATATTAATATAACAACCAAGTCATCCCCAAAGGGTTTCACCAAAATCTTAGGTTAAAGTATTTAGCTACTCATAACAACGGAAGATAAAACTAATAGATTATTTATAACGGAAGAATCGCAATAAAAATAGAAGAGAATAAGAACTATGATGTTTTGGGTGATCTCTCACACTTGTTCTTCTTCCAAAAGTAATCTCAAATTAAGCTTAAACTATTTTGGGCGAGTTTCTACATCTTATAAGGGTTTTACACAAAGATTCCACGAATTGACACTTTGGTCCCTGGAATTTCTAGCTTTTGAACAGTGCGCCGCGGCCGCAGCGTCGACTGCGGTGACGACCGCGGAAGGCACTGCCTTCAACCGTGGCGCGGACTGCAGTGGCGACCGCGGTGAGCACTGTCCGGCTTTTATCTCCACATTCCTTCTCTTTTCGCTCTTTTGTGTTCGAGTACTTCTTGAGTGGGTATTTTCTTCACGTTATTGCCTCCAAACACTTCATGTTGCTTCCTCACATCTTTTATTCCTTGCAAAATCAATTAGCACCAATTAAAGCATTTTATTGGCAATTTACATTATAAAACAACAACAAAGCATGGACAATTAAGGTGTAAATAACAACTATATAACCTATTATCACCTACCATACAAAGCCTTATAAGGAGCCATCTGGATACTCGACTGGTAACTGTTGTTGTAGGCAAACTCCTCTAAAGGCAAAAACTGATCACACGAGCCTCCAAAGTCAATGACACAAGCTCGGAGCATATCCTCCAAAATCTGAATAGTACGCTCGGACTGCCTGTCTATTTGAGGATGAAATGTTGTGCTCAACTCGACTCATGTGCCCATCTCTCACTGAACTGCTCTCCAGAAATGCGAGGTAAACTGCGTACATCGATCAGAAATGATAGACACGAGCACACCATAAAGACGAACAATCTCCCGGATATATATCTCATCTAACCTTTCGGAAGAATAGGAGACTGCCACGGGAATAAAATGCACTGACTTAGTCAGCCTATCAACAATAACCCACACTACATCGAACTTCCTCTGAGTCTATAGGAGTCTAACAACAAAGTCGATAGTGATACGCTCCCACTTTCACTCAGGAAGCTCAATCCTCTGAAACAAACCACTAGGTCTCTGATGCTCGTACTTTTCCTGCTGATGATTCAAACACCGTGCCACATACGCAACAATATCCTTATGCATCCTCCTCCACCAATAGTGCTGCCATAAATCCCGATACATCTTAGCGGCATCGGGATGAATAGAGTACCGGGAACTATGGGACTTCTCTAAAATCAGCTCTCGGAGTCCATCCACATTAGGCACACAAACTCGATCCTGAAGCCTCAAAACTCCATCATCTCCTAATATAACCTGCTTGGCACCACCTTGATGCACCGTGTCTCTGAGGATACACAAATGAGGATCATCATACTGCCGATCTTGGATACGCTCCAATAAGGAAGAATGAGCGAATGTGCAAGCTAATACACGATTGGGCTCAGAAATATCCAATCTCACGAACTGATTGGCCAAAGCCTGAACATCGAAAGCAAGCGGCCTCTCACGGACCGGAATATACGCAAGAATGCCCATACTGGCTGACTTCCTACTCAAAGCATCGGCCACCACATTGGCCTTCCCCGGATGATATAAGATGGCGATATCATAATCTTTCAATAGCTCCAACCACCTCCTCTACCTCAAATTCAACTCCTTCTGCTTGAACAAGTATTGCGAACTCTTTTGATCCGTAACACCTCACATGCCACGCCATACAGATAATGCGTCAAAATCGTCAACGCGTGCACAATGGCTGATAACTCCAAATCATGGACCGGATAGTTCTTCTCATGAATCTCTAATTGATACGAAGCATAAGCAATGACCTTGCCATCCCGCATCAACATCGCACCAAGTCCAATACGAGATGCATCACAATAAACTATATATGGCCCTGAATCTCTGGGCAAAACCAACACCAGCGTCGTCGTCAAAGCTGTCTTGAGCTTCTGAAAGCTCGCCTCACACTCATCCGACCACCTGAACTGGGCACCCTTCTGGTCATCGGGGCTGCAATAGATGAAAACCCCTCCACAAACCGTTGATAATAGCCTACCAAACCCAAGAAACTCCGAATCTCTGTAGCTGATGCAGGTCTAGGCCAGTCCTTGACTACCTCTATCTTCTTTGGATCTAGCTGAATACCCTCTGCTGAAACAACATGACCCAAGAAAGCAACTGACCCCAAACAAAATTTGCACATCGAAAACTTAGTATACAACTGACTATCACTCAAAGTCTGAAGAATAACTCTCATATAATGCTCATGCTCCTCTCAGCTGCGGGAATAAATCAAAATATCATCAATAAAGACTATCACGAATGAATCCAAGTAAGTCCTGAACACTCGGTTCATCAAATCTATAAAAGTTGTTGGGGCATTTGTCAACCCAAATGACATCACCAAGAACTCATAATGTCCGTACCGAGTACGAAACGCTGTCTTAGGGACATCAGATGCCGTAATCATCAACTGATGGTAGCCAGATCTCAAGTCAATCTTTGAAAATATCTTGGAACCCTGAAGCTGGTCAAACAAATCATCAATCCTCGGAAATGGATACTTATTCTTGATTGTAACCTTGTTCAACTACTTGTAATCTATACACATACGCATCGATTCATCCTTCTTCTTAACAAACAACACCGGCGCACCCCAAGGCGAGACACTAGGTCTAATGAAGCCTTTATTAAGCAAGTCTTGCAACTGCTCTTTAAATTCTTTCCACTCAAGTGGGGCCATACGATACGGCAGAATTGAAATGGGCTGAGTGCCCGGAGCTAATCAATACAGAAATCAATATCCCTATCGGGTGGCATACCCGACAGGTCTGAAGGAAATACCTCAGGAAACTCATGAACAATAGGCACAGAATCCATAGAAGGAACCTTAGCACTAGAATCACGAACATATGCCAAATAGGCCAAACACCCCTTCTCGACCATATGCCGAGCCTTCATATATGAGCTAACACTACGGGTAGAATGACCACGAGTCCCTCTCTACTCTAAATAAGGTAAACCTGGCAAGGCTAAGGTCACAGTCTTAGCTTGACAGTCCAAGATCGTGTGGTAAGGTGATAACCAGTCCATCACCAATATGACATCAAAATCAACCATGTCCAACAGTAATAATTCTACTCAAGTCTCAAGACCCCCAATCACAACTATATAAGAACAATGAACACGATTTACCACAATAGAATCACCCACAGGTGTAGACACATATACAGGAGCACTCAAAGAATTAGTAGGAATGATCAAATACGGTTCAAAATAAGATGACACATAGGAGTATGTAGACCCTGGATCAAATAACACTGAAGCATCCCTACTACAAACCAGAATAGTACCTGTGATAACTGCATCGGAAGCTTCAGCCTCAGGTCTGGCTGGAAGAGCATAACATCAGGGCTGGGCCCACTACTCTGAACTACATCTTTGGGATGACCGGCTGCTGGTTGGCCTCTACCTCTATCGGCCTGATCTCTACCTCTAATACCTCTACTTCTACCTCTAGAATCTTTACCTCCACCTCTAGATGGCTGGGCGGGTGGCGAGACACTCGGTGCCTGAACTATGGCACGGGAATCCTGGTGCTGAGAACTGCTCGGTGCTCGAGGACAAAACCTAGCAACATGCCTCATGTCGCCACAAGTAAAACAAGCCCTTGGCTACTGGGACTGACGACCCTAAAAACTCTAAAGGGGAGGTGCACTGATAGGAGCTGGCGATGCACTATAAGACTGCTGATCGGAGTGCTGATTGAAAAGTCCTGATGGCCCCTACCAAAGGAATCCCTGCCTCCAGACGAGGCACTACTAAATCTGCCTGAATGATGAGGCCTCTTGTCAGACCCTTGACCACCTCCCTGTGATAGAACCATCTCAACCCTCCTGGACATATTGGCCGCATCCTGAAAGGAAATCTCACTTCCCTCTCCTTATCCATCTGAAGTCGAATAGGCTGAATGAGTCCCTCAATAAACCTCCTCCTCTCTCTCTCTCTCCCCCTCTCTCTCTTAGTGGGAAGTATAAGAAGAGCATAACGGGCCAAGTCAATAAATCTGGTCTCGTACTGAGTAACAATCATAGAATCCTGCTGGAGACGCTCAAACTACCTCCGATAGATATCTCTCCGAGTGATAGGAAGAAATTTCTCCAGAAATAGCTAAGAAAACTGGTCCCAAGTCAAAGCTAGTGACCCAACTAGTCTAGCCAAACAATAATCCCTCCACTAAGTCTTGGCAGATCCAGATAAGCAAAAATTAGAAAAGTTGACCCCATTGGTCTCTAATATCCCCATGTTCCTGAGAACCTCATGACAGTTGTCTAAATAATCCTGGGGATCCTCAGAAGATGCACCGCTGAAAGTGGTAGAGAAGAGCTTGGCGAACCTGTCCAAGCTCCACAAGGCATCTGAAGATGTAGTTGATCCATCACCGGTCTAAGTTTTTACTTGGATGAAGAAGTGGTACATGACCTTGCCATTCGCGAAAGAACAAAGTAGAAATTCAATTATCATTGAGAAACCAAACCGCACGACATGAAAAAATAGATGTGAAGTTTTTCCTAACTCTATAGCCTCTGGGGGATGAATACAGATGTCTCCGTACCGATCCCTCAAACTCTACTAAGCTTGTTCGTGAATTATGAGACCTAGGTAACCTAGAGCTCTGAAACCAACTTGTCACGACCTGGATTTTCCACCCTCTGGAGTCGTGATGGAGCCTACTAGTAAAAGTTAGGCAAGACAACCATTCTAATTTAGTTACCCTTTTCAAGTCTTTAAGTCCTTATAATTTCAATAGAGTATATATATGAAACAACGAGAATAATAATATCATTCAACAAGCAGAAGACGAATCTGATAATTTAACTTAATACAAACTGCGGAAGATGAAAACTTAATACTTCAACCAAAAATTTCTACATAATTTGAAGTACAATACTACCCAGAATTTGGTGTCACAAGTCACGGACGGTCTAAGAATACTACAAGCAAGGGTCCAAAAAATAAATACAAGCTGGTCCAGAAATACATAGAATTAACAATAGAGAAAGATAGAAGGAGACTCCAAGACTTGCAGACGTCTGCAGGACTACCTCGGGTCGCCTGAATGGACTGAAGACAGCACCCTCACTACGGTCCAAACACTCCGGTATTAGTATCTGCACACAATACAGAGTATAGTATCAGCACAACCGACCCCATGTGCCCGTAAGTGCCTAGCCTAACCTCGGCGAAGTAGCGATGATGCTAGGACAAGACTACCATATAAACCTGTGCAGTTAAATCATATACAACGGAAAAATAAAGCAAAAATGTACAGTCAAGGGCAGGAGGTGGAAACATGCTGTGGGGAAAGCATCTTCAAATGATTTTTACCGAAATTTGGATTTTAAATGAGATGATTTGACTCATATACTGATTTGAAAGCATATTGTACTACTGCATTTTCATGATGTGGATTGTATGTGTTTCCTACTGCTTAATCTTTATTTATCTTTATTACTTACTGAGTTGGCGTACTCACATCACTTCCTGCACCTTGTGTGCAGATCCAGGGGTTGCTGGACGTGCTAGCGAGTGTTGATCTTTCATCCATCGCAGATATTTTGGAGTTGTCAAGGTAGCTGCATGGTGATCGCCACCTTGTTTTTTCTCCCTCCTATATTCCAATAGATATTATTAGTTGATTTTAAGACTGTATTAGTCTTAGTATGTCACAGCCCGGATTTCCAACCCTCAAAAGTCGTGATGACACCTACTAGTGAAATCTAGGTGAGCCAACCATTCTAATTTAGTTACCCTTTTCAAGTCTTTTAGTCCTTATAATTTCATTATAGTATATATGAAACAACAAGAATAATAATATCATTTAACAACCGGAAGACGAATCTGATAATTTAACTTAATACAAACTGCGGATGACGAAAACTTAATAGTTTAACCAAACATTTCTACATAATCTGAAGTACAATACTATCTAGAATTTGGTGTCACAAGTCACAGTCAGTCTAAGAATACTACAAGCAAGGGTCCGAAATATAAATACAAGATGTTCCATAAATACATAGAAGAAACAGTAGAGAATGATAGAAGGAGATGCCAAGGCCTGCGGACGTCTGCAGGACTACCTCGGGTCACCTGAATGGACTGAAGACAACACCCTCACTGCGGTCCAAACGCTCCGGTATTAGTATCTGCACAAAGTGCAGAGTGTAGTATCAGCACAACCGACACCATGTGCTGGTAAGTGCCTAGCCTAACCTCGGTAAAGTAGTGAGGAGGCTAGGACCAGAGTACCAAATAAGCCCGTGCAGTTAAAACATATACAACAGAAAATAAAAGCAGACAATAACAGCTAAAGTTCGATAGGGAAACATGCTGCGTGGAGTAGCAGATAACAACAAAATACCAATAGAGAAATGTAAGGAATGCCATAAATCAATTACCAACAAAAGATACGGAAATAAGAAACAAGTACACAGATAATACCGTTGCAGGCCTGCAACCCGATCCCATTTCATATAATACCGTTGCAGGCGTGCAACCCGCTCCCATTTCATATAGTTCCCTTACAGGCATACAACCCGCTTCAATTTCATATATTACCATTGCAGGCATGCAACTAGCTCCCATTTCATATAATAGCGTCCCAGGCATGCAACCCGCTACCATTTCATATAGTACCGTTGCAAGTGTGCAACCCGCTCTCATTTTATATAGTACCGTTGCAGGCGTGCAACCCGCTCCCATTTTATTTATCAACACTAATCATAAAAAAATCCCAGCAAGGGAACAATAATATAACAACAACATTCCGGTAAGGGAATAAAAATATAACAACAACATCCCGGCAAGGGAACAATAATATAATCCTTATAGGAAGCACGGATAAATCACAATGGAGTCATAACAATTACAATACAAGACTCACGGGCATGCTTGACACCGACGTATAGGTACTGGTCACCGTGCCTATACGTCGTACTCCATAATTAACACATAGAAAATAAGATATAACTCCTAATCCCTCAAGCTATGGTTAGACCAAACACTTACCTCAAACTTTCACGGCCAACTCAAACCTCAAACACCGCTTTTTCTTTAGAATTCACCTCCAAATTACTTGTCTCTAGTCCAAATTATTTGAATAACATCAATAAATGCTAAGAATTCATACCCAACACTTAATTATGGGTTTTCTATCATTTTCCCCCAAAAGTCAAAAATCGACCCCGGGCCCGCTACGTCAAAATACGAGGTTCGGACCAAAACCCGATCATCCATTCACCCACGAGCCCGAATATCTAATTAGTTTCGGAATTCGACCCCAAAGTGAGGTCTAAATTTTAATTATTCAAAAAGCCCTAACTCTATCCAAACCCTCAATTTTTACCATGAAAATTCTTAGTTTTTGCTTTAAAAGTGATGAACAAACATTAAGGAATTGAAAGAACAAAGTTTAGAATTGATTACCTATGACTTGGGGATGATAACTGTTGAAGAAAATCGTTCTTAGGGCTGTAAACCTCGAAAATATGGTGAAGAAGAAGGTCTGCCCGTTTTTAATCTGTTTTTATATCACTAGACAAGGAACATATGCGTTCGCACACGATTGGATGCGTTTGCATAGAACAAATAGTGACCCCCATAATTAACTCTATGCTATCGCAGACCTTCCTATGCGATCACATAGAATAAATGGTGACTCCCAGAATTAACTCACTCCCAGAATTAACTCTATGTGATCGCAGGCCTACCTATGCGATCACATAGAACAAATGATGATCCCCCGAATTAACTCTATGCTATCACGGACCTACCTATGCGATCGCATAGAACAAAAATCTAGACACCAGCAAACGGCAAAAACACATAATTTTCTAAGTTCGAATCACCCGGACGCCTATCGGAAACTCATTCGAACCCTCGGGGCTCTAAACCAAACATGCACGCAAGTCTAAAAATATAATACGGACTTGCTCATGCGATCAAATCGCCAAAATAACATCTTAAACAACTAATTTAGCATAGAAATCTAAGAAAAATCTCAAAATTTTCAAAGTATTAAATTTCACAACTACGGGTCCGAATCACATCAAACGACTTCCGTATCTTACCAAATTTCACAGACGCATCTTTAATGTCTCACATTGAACGTGTACCGGGCTCCGAAATCACAATAGGGCCCGATGCCATAAATTTTAAGTATAATAAAATTTCCAAAAACTTTTATATTTTAAGTAAAATAATTTCTTTCAAAAATTTATTTCTCGGGCTTGGAACCTCGAAATTTGATTTCGGGCATACGCCCAATTCCCATATTTTCCTATGAATCTCCCGGGACCGTCAAATCACAAGTACGGTCTGTTTACCCAAAATGTTGACTGAAGTCAACTCTAATTCATTTTTAGAAGCAAAATTTACTATTTTGTTTTACAGATTTTTACATAACGGCTTTCCGAATACACGTCGGATCGTACACGCAAATTGAGGTGAGACGAAAAGTAGATTTTTAGGCCTTGGAACACAATATTTATTTCTAAATAAGTGATCACCTTTCGGGTCATCACATAGTATTTTCAAACAGTTTTTAGTAGACGCTCATGACTTTTGATACCCCGATGTCGGGCTTTTCTTTCTGCATTTTTCTATTCTGACTTATATCATGAAGTTTTATTAATTAATAGCTTAAAGATATCTTCATTTTAGAAGTTTTGGGTTGTTTTGGTAAAAGAGTCGGCTTGTCTAGTTCCACGTTAGGCGCCATCACGACATGGTAGGTTTGGGGTCGTGAAACAATAATTAATTGAACAGTATATAATTAACTACAATAGTATACTACTAATTTTTTTTGAAGGAATGAACCAATCCTCTATATACCAAAATAATATATTATATACTATATTTGGTTAATTCAATAGTGTATAATTTATTGCATTGAACTAGCGAAGAAGAATTTGTACTGTGTACTAAAATGATATACTATATACCATTTTGGTATACAATATATTTAAATGATATCCTATTATAGTACACTATATAATGTAACGGTATACTCTTATAATTATATCATTTTGGAATTTTGTTGAAATTTTTATTGGCAACTGATATTATTTCAGTTTAATAATTGAATTAATTTATTTTAAACTCTATGCGTACAATTATATATCATGTTGGTATATCCATATACTATACTGGTATCAGATGTTAGTTAAAATATTTAGTTGTATTAATTGGTATTTGATTTTTCTTTAGTAATAGTAGAATAGTACAATATCTTGAATTTTTTTAATTTTCCTTTATGCATGTGTATTATGTAATCATTTTAATTTTTTCTTTATGCGTTTGGTGGAGTGTGTACTGATATTTATAGGGAAGGATATCATGGTTTGCATGGCAATCATGTGTTAATTCTTAGAATTTGATTATGTAATTTATGGTGCTCAGCAACAATATGTGATATTCAGTGAATTATATCAAGTGACAACTGATATTATTTCAGTTTAATAATTGAATTAAAAAATAAAAACAAAATACAAAATGTATTACACTAGTTATATTAAAAAAAAAGGATGAAGGAGTTAAGTGGAATTAGAAAAGGAACAAGATATAAAGAAAATTAAAAAAAGAAAGAAAATAAAGCAGTCAAAATTGAGTGTGAAATAAGTTACGGTAAAAATAACAATAATATGATTTGGACAAAAATAAATGAATAGAAAAAGAGAAAAAAGAAAAAAAAATATGAAGAGAACGAGAAAAAAGAAAAGGAGAGAAGAAAGAAAAAAAGAGAAAAGAAAAGAAACATAAAAAAAAATGGAGAAAAAAGAGAAAATTCCACACAAAAACTACTATGAGTAGGAACTTTAATTAGTTTGATGGTTAAAAAAAAAGGTATGTAAGGGTAAATAGTTTTGTTTATGTGGGTAACTGTATCATTCCCCCCATATTTATCGCTTAACTATAATCAAGTTAAAATATTTGTTTAAAATAATAATAAGATATTTGTTTAATAAAAGAGTTTTTTTACTGTCAGTAAAACTTAAAAAAAAAAAAATCTAACACATTTAAATTCATTATTAGGTTTTTTAGAGCTTTATCTATTAATATTATTTATTTAAAAGTACTAATTTGAAGTATCTGTGTTCTAAATGTGTGTATTTTGTTTATCAGATTAATGAATATAGCTTGACCGATAAATCTATGAGCTTTAATTTTATAATTTTTATTAAAAACATTTTACTAGGCATGGCTAAAAACGTTAACTTCAGATTTATTCACACTAATATTACTCACAAATTTAATAATGCTATTTATATATCTTGAAAATTAACGTTACAGAAAAATTAAATATACAAATATATTATAAAAATAATAAAATAAAAATATTAAGTTATTTTAATTATAAGTAAAATACCTAGTCAAAATATATTATATATATATTGTAGAAGGTATTATATAAATGGGAGGATTTATAATGTCAAGGGCATAATAGACTTTCCAGGTGAAAGTTTTATAAAGTCTGGTCAAAGTGACTATTATAATAACTAGAGCATAGTAAAATATTTTTTGGGTAACAAAGAAAAATGACTTTTGGGTAATGAACACAAAGTTGAATGATTTTTATGTAACAAAAAATTAAGAAAAATGACTTTTGGGTAATAAACGAACCTGAATCATGAATGACCACCTATGAAATTTACTCGAAAAAGTTTGTAAGTAAAATTATATATTAATTAAATATCATTATAGTAATCCATAAACTTCAAATCTTAGATCAGCCCTCGAAGACAGTATATAAGCTTGTCCCAACAGTCAGGTTTGGTCTTTTGGACAACTAACAATCCGGATGATATACGCTCTACAAACAGAAAATTGGGGTTGCTCCCATTAATAGATCCTTATACTTTATATGTAGGCTCCCAAACTTTTGAGCTGCTAATGTGGGACTTTGTTCGCACACTCAATAATTTTTCCCTCGAACTAATTCCACGTGGCTCACTACCACGATTCTTCTATCGGTCAATTTCTGAGATTCACTTTGTGTCACCGACATTATTAGAGTATTTATGGTAAACTAAGCCCGTAACCATATTATTAGAGTATTATGCAACTAGCTTTATTAGTGCACGTCTCCAGACCGAGTCTCGTACCATCACTCTACCATCGCCATACTTGTCCCGCTGGGGTCTGATACTAATTGTTAGGCTGAACCAGCCAAAAGATACTCTTAGCACGGCGTGATATTGTCCTCTTTGCGAAAAGCCTGCCAATTTTTCGGAAAAGATCTCACACCATTAAGAGATCCATAAACCTTATACGTAGACTTCCAATCAGAACACAGAGGTAACAATAAGGGATCTCCTGAGATACCGTCTCGTAGTCCCAAATCTAAATGTGCAGGGGGATCTCTTGGAATACCGTTCTGTAGTCCCAAAGTAAATATGCAGAACAGGGGAATCTCCCAGAATAGCATTCCGTAGTCCCAATATAAATATGCAGTACAGGGGAATCTCTCGAAATACCGTTCCATAGTCCTAAAGTGAATATGCAGCTCAACCAACAGTAATAATAGATACAACAAGAAACCTTACAGCTTAGACAAAGTTCAAATCAAGGGAAACATGTAATTCCATTAAACATGTTGCGATTCAAATAGGCAGTTAAAACACGTAGGCATGCTATTCTAAACTAAACAGGATAGCTACATATGCTAGTGTAGTTCAAATAAGGAGAAACAAGTTATGACTTAGTGAAAAATGGAGTTTTACAACAAACAAGCCCGTATACGTACTCGTCGCCTCACGTACACGATGCTCACATATCAAAACAGTACCAAATCCTTAGGGGAGTTCCCCCACACAAGGTTAGGCAAGCCACTTTCCTTGAACCGAGCTCAATTCAATCTGTCACAATGCTCTTTCCATGAATATCCGACTCCAAATGGCCCAAATTCGATTGATATCTTTGAAAATCCCTCAAAATCTCGTCCAAACCTAAGCTCCCATACTCAAGTTTTGATAAAAATGGCCAACCCTCATTTTTGAAACGTTTAACTACTGCCTAGTGATTTCTTCTGCGCGAACGCGGAAGGACCTTCGCGTTCGCGAAGCATAACTTGTCTTGGCCATGAATTTATTCATCACGAATGCGAAGGCTACTCAGCTCAACCCTATGCAAATGCGGGACCGACATCGTGAACCCGTAGGCATAAGGGCTTGGGGACCCAACTGGCCATTCCTTCTACGCGAACGCGGGACCTACATCGCGAACGCGTAGGCTAACCTTCCCAGTGCTTTGCGAACGTGGGACCTCCTTCGCAAACACGAAGCCCAAAAACTCGCCTTCCATAATGTCCTCTTCGTGAACACGAGTCTCCTCTCGGGAATGCGATGAAGGAATTGTCTACAACAAAACACTAGAAAATATGCCAACTCTCAAAGTCCAAAAATGATCTATCGAGCATTCGAATCACACCTGAGGCCCCTAGGGACTCAACTTAACATACCAATCAATAAAACACCATACGAACTTAGTCGTGCCCTCAAATCACATCAAAAAACATTAAAATCACGAATCACCCTCCAATTCAAACTTAAAGAACTTGAAACTTCAAAATTATACAACCGATGCCGAAACCTATCAAACCACGTCCGATTGATACCAAATTTTGCACACAAGTCATAATCAACACTATTGACCTACTCTAACTTTCGGAATCAAAATCTGACCCCCATATCAAAAATTCCACTACTGGTCCAAATCTCCAAAAATTCAATTTTCACTATTTCAAGGCTAAATGAGCTACGGACCTCCCAAACACATTCTAGACACGCCCGCAAGCCCCAAATCACCCAAAGTAGCTAACGAAATCAATGAAACTCCATTCCGGAGTCATTTTTACACAGTTCCGACCATGATCCAAATCTTAAATCCTAAGCCTTCGTCTAGGGACAGTGTCATAAAACACCCAAAACACCAAATTGAAACCTCTCGGCAGGTCAGTAGAAATAGATATGGGGAAAATAGTTAATAGGGGATCGGGGTTCTAACTCTCAAAATGACCTACCCGGTCGTTACATCCTCCCCTCTTAAAATAATCGTTCGTCCTCAAACGAGCATAGAGACATATCTGAAGTGGTGACAAGGTGAGGATAATGGCTGCGCATACCTTGCTCGGACTCCCAAGTTGCCTCCTAGACCGACTGACCCCGCCAATGAACCTTTTCTGATGCAATGTTCTTTGACCTCAACTTTCGAACCTGCCTATCCAAGATAGCCACTGGCTCTGCAACATAGGATAGATCCTTGTCCAACAAGACTGACCTGAAATCCAACACATGAGATGGATCGTCGGGATACTTCCGGAGCATTAAAACATGAAATACCGGATGAACTCCTGCTAGGCTGGGAGGTAAGGCAAGCTCATAAGCAACCTCCCCAACTTGTCATAATACCTTCCGATCTGCATAACTCTTCTATCTGGACTAGGCTGTGCGAAGTCGATCCTGAATCACCTTAACCTTCTCCAAGGCATCCTGAATCAAGTCCTTACCCAATAACTTGGCCTCGTACGGCTTGAACCAACCCACTATAGATTGACACCGCCTACCATACAGAGTCTCATACGGTGCCATCTGAATGCTGGACTGATAACTGTCGTTGTAGGCAAACTCCGCAAGTGGCAAGAACTGATCCTGAGAACCTCCAAACTCCATCACACACGCACAGAGCATATCCTCAAAAATCTGAATAGTGCGCTCGGACTATCCGTCTGTGTGAGGGTGAAATGCGGTACTCAACTCCACCCGAGTACCCAGCTTATGTTGTACGGCTCTCTAGAACTGTTATGTAAACTACGTACCCATATCAGAGATAATAGATACTGGCACACCATGAAGTCTGACAATCTCACGGATATAAACTCAAGCAAGCTGCTCCGAAGAATAGATAGTCATCACATGAAGGAAATGAGCTGACTTGGTCCGTCTATCCACAATCACCTAAACTACATCAAACTTCCGTTGAGTCCGTGGGAGTCCAACAACAAAATCCATAGTGATCCCCTCCCATTTCCACTCCGAAATATCTAACTTCTGAAGCAATCCACCCGGTTGCTGATGATCATACTTCACCTGCTGGCAATTTAAACACCGAGCAACATACTCCACTATGTCCTTCTTCATCATCCTCTACCAGTAATGCTTCCTCACGTTCCGGTACATATTACCGACACCCTGATGAATAGAGTACCGTGAGCTATGAGCCTCTTAAAGAATCAACTCACACAAACCATCTACATTAGGCACACATAGCATGCCCTGCATCCTCAATGCACCATCATCCCCTATAGTGACCTTCTTAGCATCACCGTACTGGACCATGTCCCTAAGGACAAGGAGATGGGGGTCATCATACTGATGCTCCTTGATACGATCATAAAGAGAAGACCGAATACCACACAAGACAATACTCAATTAGGCTCAGAAATATCCAATCTCACAAACTAGTTGACTAAGGCCTAAACATACAACACCATGGGCCTCTCTGCTGGTGGTAGATAAGCTAAGCTCCCCAAACTCTCAGCCGGCGACTCAAAGCATCGAACACCACATTGTCTTTCCTCGAGTGGTACAAAATGGTGATATCATAATCCTTAAGTAGCTTTAACCACCACCTCTGACGCAAATTAAGATCCTTCTGCTTGAACGGATGCTGCAGACTCCAGTGATCGGTGTAGATCTCACAAGGGACACCGTACAAATAGTGCCTCCAAATCTTCAAGGCATGAACAATAGCAGGTAACTCAAGGTTGTGGACAAGATAGTTCTTCTCATGTACCTTCAACTGTCTAGATGCACAGGAAATCACCCTACAGTCCTGCATCAACACCGCGCCGATGACAACTCATGACGCATCACAATAAACTGTATAATACCCCGAACCTGAAGGCAATACCAATATTGAGGTTGTAGTTAGAACTGTCTTGAGCTTCTAAAAGCTCTCCTCACACTTCTATGTCCATCTAAATGGAGCACCCTTCTAGGTCAGCCTGGTCATAGGCAGTGCAATAGTTGAGAACCCCTCACCAAATCGACGGTAATACCCCCACCAAACTAAGGAAGCTCCGGATCTCTGTAGCTGAGAATGGTCTGGGCAAACTCTACACTGCTTCCACCTACTTCGGATCCACCTTGATCCCTTCACTCGATACAAAATGATCCAAGAATGCTACGGAATCTAACCAGAACTCACATTTAGAGAACTTTACATATAACTTGTTTTTTATCAAGGTCTGAAGCACTGTCCTCAGGTGTTGCTCAAGATCTTCCCGGCTCCGGGAGTACACCAGAATGTCATCAATAAAGACAATGACTAACGAGTCAAGATAAGGCAAAAATACATTGTTCATCAAATGCATAAATGCTATTAGGGCAATGGTCAGCCCAAATGACATGACAAGGAACTCGTAATGACCATACCGAGTATTGAAAGCAGTCGTTGGGATATCTGGCCCCCGAATCTTCGATTGATGATAACCTGAACGCAAGTCAATCTTGGAACACACCCTGGCACCCTGTAACTGATCAAATAGTTTATCAATACGAGGCAAATGATACATGTTCTTCACTGTGACTTTGTTCAACTGGCGATAGTCAATGCATAACCATCTTTGTTTCTTCACAAATAAGACAAGAGCACCCCAAGGTGACACACTAGGCTGAATGAAACCCTTATCAAGAAACTCCTGTAACTATTCCTTCAGCTCCTTCAACTCAGGAGGGGCCATCGATAAGGAGGAATAGAGATGGGCTGAGTGCCCGGCAACAAATCAATGCCAAAATCAATCTCTCTATGGGGCAAGATGCCCGGAAGATCAGCTGGAAATACATCAGGGAAATCTTTCATTACTGGAACTGACTCAACTGTAGGGGTACCAATACTAACATCTCTCACATAGGCTAGATAAGCATGACACCTCTTCTTAACTATTCGTTGAGCTTTAAGAAATGAAATAACTCTACTGAGAGTGTAATCTAAGGTTCCCTTCCATTCTTATCACGGTAAACTTGGCATATCCAGCGTCACGGTCTTGGTAGGACAATCAAGAATAGCATAATGGGGCGACAACCAGTCTTTGCCCAAAATAACATCAAAGTCTACCATGCTGAGCAATAATGAATCGGCTATGGTCTCAAAATAACTAATAATAATCAAACACGACCGACATACATGGTCCAAAATAAGAGAATGTCCCACAAGGGTAGACACATAAACAAGGGAAATCAAGGAATCCCGAGATACGCCCAATTGCGGGGAAAAATAAGATGACACATAAGAATAAGTGGATCCTGGATCGAATAGTTACAATGCATCTCTATGATAGACCGGAACAATACTTGTAATGATAGAATCGGAAGCAACAGCCTCTATACGAGCAGGAAGATCATAATATCTTGCTTGGCCTTCATCTCTAGGGCGACTTCTACCTCCCCGACCTCCACCTCGAGTTGGTTGAGCAGGTGGAGTGGTAGCTGGTGCTGTAATCATAGCCTGAAAACCATGTGGAGCACACTGTGGTCGAGAAGTCTGAGGAGGTGCACCCCTCTTAAGTCTGGGGAAATCCCTCACCATGATAGGTGTCGTCACACTCAAACCAAGCTTGGGGAGGACGTGGCTGACTCGGGACAGGTCTGCTAGACTGACCACTAAAAGAATCCCGTGTAGGAGGCACACTAGATACTAGCAATGCATAATAAGTCTCCTGAGATCTAGAAGGAGCTGGAATACCACTGGCGGCTGGAAGAGCTAAATGAACGGGGCGACTGAAATAGCCCCTACCATGACGAATTGTAGCGGGGGCATGACCAACAGAATAATGGCCAGACTCTTGAGACCTCTTGGCCTCTCTTTCCTTCCCACACCGATCAAGCATGCTCTCTACTCTCCTAGCAATACTCACCACCTGCTGATACAAGATATCCATCTCTAACTCTCGAGCCATGCTAGTCCTGATGCTGGTAATGAGTCCCTCAATAAACCGACGGACCTTCTTTTGAATTATTAAAACCAAGGCTGGTGCATGTCTAGCCAAGTTACCGAAACAAACTTTATACTCCGAAACAGTCATAGTACCCTAGCGCAACTGCTCAAACTCCACACGCCAAGTGTCCCTGAGGCTCTGAGGGACATACTCTCTCAAAAACATGTCTTAGAACTGAGTCCATGTAAGGAAATATGCCTCAGCCGGACTGTCCAACTCATAAGTACGCCACCACTGATAGGCTGTTTCTCGAAGCTGAAAGGCAGTGAATGAAATCCCATTCGACTCTGCTATTCCCATAGTGCAGAGAATACGGTGGCACTCCTCCAGAAATCCTTGAGTATCCTTTAACACTAGACCACTGAATGTAGGAGGGTCGTACTTAATGTACCTCTCAATCCTACGATGCACCTCCTTTGAAACTACTGTCCTACCCTCGGGCTGAGCTGGGTCTATAGGTGGTACCGGTATAACCTCTGGAATCTGATCAACCTTAATCCGTTGCTCTGGGGTGCGAGCAGCTGGAGTATGTGCTCAACCTTAACCTAGAGCTCTGATACCAATTAGTCACGGCCCAAGTTCTCCCTTCGCGAACCGTCGTAACGGCACCTAGTCCTTATGAATAGGTAAGCCTAACATTTGCAAAAAAAGGAACGAAAACCTAAAAGCTATCAACTAATAGGTAAATTTACAATAATCACTTTTGAAAGGTACATAAACTCTCCCAAAATCCATAATGTCAGAAGTCACAAGCTACAGAAAGAAACAACACTTCTATACTCGAGAGTCTAATAAATGAAGAAAATACAAGAAGTGTTTGACATGGGAAGGACTAGATAGGGACTCCGAGGTCTGTGAACTGGGTAGATATACCTTGAAGTCTCTACAGCTGGCTCGCCTCACTAGTATTGCGGCTGATAAGCGGTACCTAGATCTGCACATGAAAACATGTGTAAGGAAGGGCATGGGTACACCACAATAGTACCCAGTAAGTGCCAAGCCTAACCTCGGTCGAGTAGTGACGAGACCGGTTCATGGCCTTACTGGTATAAATATAATGAAATAAGACAGAATGAAATATCATAGTAAAAATAAATATGGAAATCTAACAGGAATGAAATCATAGAAAGACGACATCTCAGAACACAGAAGTAATAATAGGGGACCTCCCGAGATACCATCTCATAGTCCGAAACGTAAATGTGCAGGGGGATCTCCCGGAATACCGTTCCTTAGTCCCAAAATAAATATGAGCTCAACCAATAGAAATAACAGATACAACAAGAAAACCTACAACTTAGACTAAGTTCAAATCAAGGGAACAGGTAATTCCACTAAACATGTTGCACAGAGTTCAAATAGGCAGTTAAAATACGTAGGCATTCTATTCTAAACTAAACAGGATAGCTACATATGCTAGTGTAGTTCAAATGAGGAGAAACAAGTTATGACTTAGTGAAAAATAGAGTTTTACAATAAATAGCCCGTGTACGTACTCATTACCTCACGTATATGGAGCTCACATATCAAAACAGTACCAAATCCTAAGAGGAGTTCCCCCATACAAGGTTAGGCAAGCCACTTACCTTGAACTAAGCTCAATTCAAAAACTCACCTACCATAAATTCCTCTTCACGAACGCGAGTCTCCTCTCACGAACGAGATGATGGAATTGTCTACAACAAAACACTAGAAAATCTGCCAACTCTCAAAGTCCAAAAATGATGCGTCGAGCATCAAAATCACACCCGGGCCCCCCGGGATTCAACCAAACCTACCAACCTCCTAAAATACCAAACAAACTTAGTTGAGCTCTCAAATCACATCAAAAAATGCTAATATCACGAATCACTCTCCAATTCAAACTTAAAGAACATGAAACTTCAAAATTCTACAATCGATGTCGAAACCTAGCAAACCACGTCCGATTGACTCCAAATTTTGCACGTAAGTCATAGTCAACACTATTGACCTACTCCAACTATTGGAATTGGAATCCGACTCCGATATAAAAAATTCCACTACCGGACCAAATCTCCAAAAAATTGATTTTCGTCATTTCAAGCCTAAATAAGCTACGGACCTCCAATACTAAATCTGGACGTACCCCTAAGCCCAAAATCACCAAACGGAGCTAACGAAATTGATGGAACTATATTCTAGAGTTGTCTTCACACAGTTCTGACCATGGTCTAAATCGTAAGTCTTAAGCCTCCGTTTAGGGACTAAGTGTCCCAAAACACCCCAAAAATCAAAATGAAACCTCCCAAAAAGTCACAATAGCAGGAATAAATATGGGGAAAATAGTAAATAGGGGATCGAGGCTCTAACTCTCAAGACGACCGGCCGAATCATTACAATAAAATGTGCCATTACATGTTTATTATATGTAGGAATGAATTTGGATGGAAGTTGGCAAGAATTGGGTGATTTGATGCAAAAAGAGTAAAGATGTATGACGTAGGAGCTTGCCACAATTGGTGCATTGTAGGCACAAAATGGCCTAGGGAATGAACAAAAAAATAGTGCAGTATGGAGGTTGGCACTAGACCTGTCACGCGAAAGAACAAAGAAGTAAAAAGAAATAACTAGGAGCGTGCTAGAAGTCGCGCGTTGCATCAACTTTAGCACGCGACTTAACATGTCCTTTTCGAATTAGGAGAGATCAAAGATGCCCCTCATCAACCTTAATTGATATAAATACATCATAAAACGTCCTTTTGAACGGGGAGACACTACTTGAGGGTAAGACAACACCCAATGAGGCAAGAATACACTAGGATCAAGGAGGAAGATTCAACCATGAGTTTTTCCCTTCTTCTTCCTACTTTTCATTGTTGGTTATGACTTTTAGTATTATACTTTTACATACTATTATGAGTAGCTAATTTATTATCTAGAGTTTTGATGCAACCTCTTGGAGGATGAATTCATGTATGTTTTAATATTATTTAACCTTTGGATTTATCTAATTGTTTAACTACGTGCTTATTTTAGTTGATTGAATAACCATCAATTGACTATGTCTATTTATTATGTATTGCTTGAGAAATGATACATATTTAGATGGTTTGAACAATATCACTCCTAAGGTATATGAGAGATCAATACGGTGGGTTTAATAGCGAGATTAGAGATAACGAAGCTTTGATGTGATCCTAGTGAGCGGTGAAGAAGTGCTAGCAGCGTAATTAGAGAGAATATGACTAGTAAATTATTGTAGTTGATCGAGAGAGAATTACGATAAGTCGAGTGCTCATGATCAGTAGAGAATAATTAGGCAAAATTATAGAAGATTTAGCGGGAAGGATTCCGACAATTGGAGAAATCATAACTCTAGACCTCCTTAATTTAGTCTCCAACCCTTAGTACCTTTAATTGTTTTACTACTTTAGTTTGTTAGTTATTAGTTAGACATAATAATCTTAATATTTATAACTTGGGAATTGTTTGAACTTGTCTTTTTAGTGATAATAAATAGTTGTAGCTAAGCGTTACTTCTCTGTGGGATTCGACTTTATACTTTTAGACCGGATTATATTTGCAGCGACCGCATATCCTTTTTAGGACTAGAGTTGGGCGTGATCAAATTTTGGCGCCGTTGCCAGGGAACTAACGGTGTAGCTGTAGCTGTAAATATTGCTTGGTGTCAAGTTGAAACTTTTATTATATTTTTTTTTATTTTGTTTTATATATTTAGTTTGATTTAAGAAGCATGAAATCTTGGAATTATGGGAGTTTAGGTGTTGGTAATTCTACATTTGATCCTTATATATATTGTGAAGGAACCCACACATGGAAAATTATCAAAATATTTGCTAGAGTGGGTTATTTGCACCAACTCAATCCTATGTGTGGAATGTGTGTGATATGTGTGGTGGACTAGATGGTCACTTTCATGGTTGTGCTTATATTTTTATCCTCTCCCAACCCCTTACTATGATGGTTCTACTTTTTCTTGTTAAGTTAATAGGAACAAAGCACCCATGGATGATGACCTGAAAGACATCAAGGATATGCTAAGCTGAATAAAATAATGACACACAATTACGAATACAAAGGCAAGAGAAAACTATTCACATCTTGAAGGCTCAAATGAGTCAAATGGTAGAAGATTTGAATGTTCAACAAGTCAATATGGTTGATAGTAGTTGGAAACAATATGAATTAGAGTTAGCAGTTGACATTCTAATGGAGCAGGTTAGAGTAGAATACAAACAACCTAGCCAACTAGAATTTGAGGATGCCAATATTGAAGACGTGATACTAGAGTCAACCATGGATAGTAAGGATACAAATTTTGTTGATTTTAGTGTCAATGATATTGAGGATGTTGAAAGTCCCGAAGTTTTTGTACTTAAGCACATTGGTCGTCACTCCAAGCATTTTTCCACATTGTGTTTGGATGATGATATGAAAATAAAATTATCCGAGCCAATTGAGGAATTAGGGAATGAGGAACAAGGTCCCTACATTTTGGAATTTTTCATTCTAGAAAGACAGGATTACATACCTCATCTAAATGTCAAGAAGTGCAAAATACCATATTATTTTCTTGGGCCAATTAGATTTGTCCCACCATCCCTGGAACATAGTAGAAAATTTAAAGCCAAATTAGGGTTTTAATTCATAAGCTCAAGGTGGAGGCAAAAAGTGATTCACGTCATGCCGCGATATTAACTCTGCGCTTATTGGGAGGCAACCCAAATTTATCGATTTCTTTTATTTTTAGTTTTTTCATTTGTATTATTTTTGTAGTGATATTTTTGTAATAGCATGGAAAGAAAAAGCTATTGGAAAGATGCAATAGTAAGCCAGATGGTTAGAACTAAGTGTGGGTGCCCGTACAAAGGGTCAAGCCTAGGAGAAGTCTTTTCTTTCTTATGTCCACTGTTCTTTTTCAAGAGATAATTCTTTGAACCGGGTAGTAGTTTTTTCGCAGGTAGAATTTTCAAAAGGTTTTGGACTTTTCCATATGATGGACTTCCTAGACAATTTTCTTGAGAGTTTAAAATCTAAAGAAAAAAACAAAAAGTTTTTTTTCTTTTTTCTTTTAACTGATAATGGAAGGGGAAAACTTCAGTATCTATGCTTTTTGACATGTTTTATGTTGGGCTTGGAGGTGGAGAATTGTGCTCAGTACCTTCTTCTTGATTATTGTGACTATATGTCTTGAGAATATGTGTGACTTCCTTTTGACGCTTGGGCTCGTTTATTGACTCCTGTTGTTACTTCTTAGTGTTTGCATTATATAATGACTCTGCTAGTTTCTTTAACTTGAGAGTCGGGTCTTAGCCATTTTGAATAAGTCATGTGTATTGTGTGAGGTGAGATTTTAGTTGTACTCTATGTCATCCCTTGTTAGCCTAGAACTTGACTCGTGTGTGAGTCGAAGCGAAATGATTAAGTCTTGTGAGTTGAGGAAATGATATATGTGTTTATCTTTTTGACCCTTGAGCCTATTTGCCTACCATTGATAACATTATCCGTAGTCAGCTCTTTTGAGCCTATAGACCTTTTTCTTTGGCACCCACATTACGAGTCAACCCCTATTTTGTTCTAAATCGTATTTCGTTCAACCTTTACCTTCGAAAGCACTTAATTGCTAAAAAAATAAAGAAAGAGATTGGGAAGCTTTCGATGGAACCATACAAAGGCCGAAAGGTGCACTTGTGTTTAAAAGCCTTACTATCCGAAAATACCAAATTAAGGAGAGTGTGAAAAATAGAGGAAAAAAATGAATGGCACTCCCATATCTTTATTCGGGCTAGTGAGTATCTATATGTTAATGCAATTGATGAAGAAGAGCTCAAATGTGTATGATTTAAAGGAAAAATAGCGAATTAGTCATGACAAGAAAGTGCTTAAAAGTGAAGTGTGGTATATTAAAGTGCTTAGGAGGGTTAGTCACTATTTTTCTATGTATATCCTAACCATCTTTTAGCTTGCATTACGACCTATAAAGTCCTGCTTGATCCTAGATTTTGCAAGCTTAAATTAGTCGAGTCTTACACTACAGGCAAGCCTATGATACGAGCTTGGGACGCATACGAGTTTCATATTCTTTCAATATTTGAATCTTTAGATTATACTTTAACTTATATTTGAGTGTGTTGACTATTTTTTTCTATGATTTGCTGGTGAGGACACATGATTTGCAAAGGATTGGCAAAGTCCTTGGTTTTTTGAGTTGGCACAAGAAGCAAGTTGTAGTATGGAATGTAGTGGTATTGGTCACACAAATATTTTGGAAGAGTCACACAAATATTTTAAATAGTCTTGGTATTGGTCGAAAACTAAGGAGAGTATGAAGAGTCCTTATGTCGGGTTCTAAGCATTGATATAAACCATTGACATTGATATTATACTTGAGTATGTTTTGGAATTGTGTTATTTGCCGATGTGCTTAATTTTAAGTTGCTCGAGGACAAGCAAGAGTTTAAGTTTGGGGTAGTGATAAATGATGAAATATGGAGGTTTTTTAGTATGTTTGCATATTATTTCTTATGTGAGTTGCGGAAGATTACATGTTTATAAACATAGAATATGCCCATTACATATTTATTTTTTGTAGGAATAAATTTGGATGGAAGTTGGTAAGAATTGGATGAATTGATGCAAAATGAGTTGAGATGCAAGACCTGGGAGCATGCCACAATTGATGCATTGCATGAAAGTAAGCACGACAAGGCCTAGGGAATAAACAAAAAATATAGTGTAGTATGAAGGTTGGAACTAGACCTCAGTATGGAGGTTGGCACTGGACCTGGCACGCGAAAGAACAAAGAAGTAAAAAGAAATAACTGGGAGGGTGCTAGAAGTCGCGCGTTGCATCAACTCAAGCACGCGACTTGTGTCCTTTTCGAATTAGGAGAGATCAAAGATGCCCTACATCAACCCTAATTGATATAAATACATCATAAAATGTCCTTTTGAAGGGGGAGACACTACTTTAGGGTAAGACAACACCCAATGAGGTAAGAATACTATATGAGCAAGGAGGAAGATTCAACCACGAGTTTTTCCCTTCTTCTTCCTAATTTTCATTGTTGGTTATGACTTTTAGTATTGTAGTTTTACATACTATTATGAGTAGATAATTTATTATCTAGAGTTTTGATGGAACCTATTGAAGGATGAATTCCTGTTATGTTTTAATAAAATTTAACCTTTGGATTTATCTACTTGTTCAACTGCGTGCTTATAGCAGTAGATTGAATGGTCGTCGATTGGCTGTGCCTATTTATGTCACTATCCCAGTTTGCCCTCCATGAATCATCGTGACGGGACCTAGTCTATACGACTAGGTAAGCTTAACAATGTGGAAAATAAATAATATTTGTGGAAGAAAAACTTAAAAACCGAAATTGTCATGTATAATGTCTGAAATGCCGCCAGGCATATAGAATATCAACAGTCGAAGCAATCAACATTTTCCCAAAACCCGGAATCTCATGATCACAAGCTTTTGAATGTCTAATAGCATCTAACTCCAGAATATCTAACAAAGAAGGAAAAATACAGAAGCTAATACTTAAAGCAAGAGTAGAAAAGGACTCTTCGGTCTGCGGACGTGGCAGATATACCTCGGAGTCTCTACAAGGCCTCGCCTCGAGCGTAATGAGTGTAAGTCGCAGTACCTGGATCTGCACATGAAAAACATGCGTAGGAAGGGCATGAGTACACCACAGCGGCACTCAATAAGTGCCAAGCCTAACCTCGGTCGGGTAGTGCGAGGAAGGTCAGGGCCCTACTGAGGTTAAATAAAATATAAGGTATAACAGAATAAGATAAAATAGTACAATTGAAAGCTAACGGTAAGAATTAATACAGGATAATAAGGATAACAACAACTGAAACAGAGACAAAAATAATCACAAGGAATACCACTCTTAACAAAGATAATAACCAGTGATCTCTCAGTATCCCGAAGATATCTTAGTATCCTCAATATACACTAGGGATCTCTTGGTACCCCGAGGATCCCTTGGTATCCTCAATTTTACGCCAGGGATCTCTTGATATCCTGAGGATCTCTTGGCATCCTCACTTCAGTTCAAATCAACAATACGTACAGAGGGATCTCCAGGGATACCCTCCCGTTGTCCCAAAATAAACCACACAACAATAACACAAGGAATTCTCAATTAAACTCAACTTAATACCAAGGTAAAATAGGAATTCAAACCTAACATGCTTCACATAACACAATTAAGGTAGTTAAGCAAATAAAATAAGTAAGTCAATTAGACATGCTTCTCTAAGCTAACAGCAGGCTTAAATTGCAAGTAGTAATAACAGGAGAACAAAACACAGTCTTAGTTACTTGGCGAAAACTAGATTTTTCAACAATTAGCACAAGTACGCACTCGTCACCTCACGTACAAGGTATTTCAATTAACAAATATACCAAATCCTATGGGGAAGGTCCTCCACACAAGGTTAGGCAAGCCACTTACCTCGAACCAGCTCAAAATTAACCCGAAACCACGTTCATGCCACGAGTACTCGACTCCAAATGGCCCAAATCTATTCAATTAAATTGCATAATGTAAATAACACTTCAAGTAACTGATTCTACAAATAAATTCTAAGCTAAAATGCGGAATTAGGTAAAATGACCAAAATGCCCCTCGGGTCCATTTCTTGAAATCAGGTAAAATTCACGTTTTCAGTATCCTCATACTCTAAAAGGTCTATACATAACAAGAACACCGAAATCGGAGTTCAATTGACCCCTCAAATACCCATTTTAAGGTCTCTTAATCTCAAGCCCTAATTACCCATATTTCCCAAATTTTCCACTACTAATTAGGTCTCTCATCACATATAAAAGAGTTATGAAGTCATAAATATTACCTCCAAGTGATTCCCCTTTGGTTTCCTCAAAAATCACCCTCAGAAGCTTCAATCCCGTTCAAAAAATGGTGGAAAAATGAAGAAGGGTCGCTGATGGACTATTTAAAAACTGCCCAGATATCCCTTCTTCGCGAACGCGGAAGGACCCTCGCATTTGCGAAGTACAACTTCGCTTGGGTGCAGATTCCTTCATCGCGAACACGATGACCAGGTCGCAAATGCGATTCAAAAGTTCCTCCTCCTACGCGAACGCGTAAGTTTAAACCTCCCAGCTTCGCAAACGCGGGAGACACATTGCGAACGCGAAGCATTAATCATCACCAGCCCCAGCTCCTCTTCGCGAACGAGAGACCCCACTCGCGAACGCGAAGAAGGAAGCCAGAACTGACTGTTGCTACATTTTCTACAATTTCTAAGTTCTAAAAATGACCCGTTGAGCATCCGAAACACACTTGAGGCCCCCGGGACCTCAACCAAACATGCCAACCAATTCTAAAATATCATTCAAACTTGTTCCAATCTTTGGAACGCTCAAAACAACATCAAAACACCAATTTAGCATCGGATTCAAGCCTAAAAACTTCAAAAACTCTCAAAATACGCTTTCGATCAAAAAGTCTATCAAACCTCGTCCGAATGACCTGAAATTTTGCACACATGCCACATTAAATACTACGGAGCTACTCCAACTTCCGGAATTCCATTCCAACCCTCGGATCAAAATCTCACTATTGAATCGGAAACTTCAAAAATTCAACTTTCGGCATTTCAAGCCTAAATGAGCTACGGACCTCCAAAACACAATCCGAACACGCTTCTAAACCCGAAATAACCCAAAGGTGCTAACGAAACCATTAGAATTCCATTCCGAGTCCGTATTCACACTGTTCCGACTATGGTCCAATTTCCAAAACTTAAGCTCTCATTTAAGGACTAAGTATCCCAAAACTCCCCGAAATTCCAAATAATTAATTCTCGAAAACTCACAATAGCATAAACAAACATGGGGAAAGCAGTTTGTAAGGGATTAGGGCATAAATTCTAAAAATGATCGGCTGGGTTGTTACATTCTCCCACACTTAAACATTCGTTCGTCCTCGAATGAGTATAGAGACATACCTGAAGTAGTGAAAAGATGAGGGTAACGGCTGCACATATCTTGCTCGGTCTCCCAAGTTGCCTCCTCGACCAGCTGACCCCGCCACTGAGCCTTCACTAATGCAATGTTCTTTGACCTCAACTTTCTAACCTGCCTATCCAATATTGCCACTGGCTCCTCAACATAAGATAGATCCTTGTCCAACTGGACTGAACTGAAATCCAACACGTGCGACGGTTCACCGTGATACCTCCGGAGCATCGAAATATGAAATACCAGATGAACTCCTGCCAAGCTGGGAGGTAGGGCAAGCTCATAAGAAACCTCCCCAACACGCCTGAATATCTCAAAAGGGCCAATAAATCTCGGACTCAACTTCCCCTTCTTCCTAAAGCTCATAACGCCCTTCATAGGTGATACCCGAAGTAGAACCCACTCTCCAAACATATAGGAAACATCATGAACCTTCCGGTCTGCGTAGATCTTCTGACTGGACTGGGCTGTACAGAGTCTATCCTGAATCACCTTAATCTTCTTCAAGGAATCCTGTACCAAGTTTGTGCCTAATAATCTAGCCTCACTCGGCTCGAACCAACCCAACCGGCGATCTACACCACGTACCATATAAAGCCTCATACGGTGTCGTCTGAATGTTGGACTGATAGCTGTTGTAGGCAAACTCCACCAATGGCAAGAACTGATCCCAAAACCCTCCAAACTCAATCACACACGCACGAAGAATATCCTCAAAAATCAAAATAGTGCACTCGGACTGTCCGTCCGTCTGAGGGTGAAATGCCGTGCTCAACTCCATCCGAGTACCTGACTCATGTTGTACGGCCCTTCGGAATTGTGATATGAACTAAGTACCTCTATCTGAAATGATGGAAATTGGAATACCATGCAGACGAACAATCTCCTGGATATAAATCTTTGCCAACTACTCTGAATAATATGTAGTTCTCACAAGAATGAAATGCGCGGACTTGGTCAGCCCATCCACAATCACCTAAATGGCACCGAACTTCCTTAAAGTCCGTAGGAGCCCAGATACAAAGTTCATGGTGATCCGCTCCACTTTCACTTCGAAATCTCTATCTGCTGAAGCAATCCACCCAGTCTCTGGTGCTCATACTTCACCTGTTGATAATAAAGGCACCGAGCTACAAATCCAATTATATCTTT
Source organism: Nicotiana glauca (assembly GCA_026770625.1). Classification (NCBI taxonomy): domain Eukaryota; kingdom Viridiplantae; phylum Streptophyta; class Magnoliopsida; order Solanales; family Solanaceae; genus Nicotiana; species Nicotiana glauca. The sequence continues at coordinate 67,391 of MU771992.1, forward strand.
TTTCATCCACCTCCACCAGTAGTGCTGTCTCAAATCCTGATACATCTTTGCGGCACTCGGATGAATGGAATATCGTGAACTATGGGCATCCTCTAGAATCAACTCTTGAAGCCTATCGACATTGGGTAAAACACTCGACCCTGCATTCTCAATACCCCGTCATCACCAATAGTCACATCTCGAGCATTGCCATGCAACACCTTGTCCTTGAGGAAAAGCAAATGAGGGTCATCAAACTGACGCTCCCGGATACGATTAAATAAGGAAGACCGATAGACCACGCAAGCTAGAATCCGACTGGGCTCCGAAAGGTCCAACCTCACAAACTGGCTGGCTAAGGCCTGAACATCCATCGCCATGGGCCTCTCTACTGCTGGTAAATAAGCCAAACTCCCCGAACTCTGTGTCCGGCGGCTCAAAGCATCGGCCACCACATTGGCCTTGCTAGGGTGATACAAAATAGTTATGTCATAGTCCTTCAGCAACTCTAACCACCTCCTCTGGCGCAAGTTAAGGTCCTTCTACTTGAACAGATGCTGCAAACTCCGGTGATCAGTATAAATCTCACAAGGCACACCGTACAAATAATGATTCCAGATCTTCAAGGCGTGAATGTCGCGCCCCATTTTTCCTTCTTTGCATCGGCAAATCGGGTTGGTGACATTTTGGGTATAGGACAACTCACTCCTTTTGGGAATTGAGGTTTTACAATTGAAGATTCACCACCTAATGATTTAAGGTACATTAGGACACCTATAAGGTTCAATTCTAAGTTTGTTTGATAACAACAGATAGGGTAAGGGCTTGAAATTATCCTAAGGGGAAGGTGTTAGGCATCCCTCCGGATAATTTCAAACCCTTACCCTATCTCTGGTTATCAAACAAACTTATAATTGAACCTTATAGGTGTCCTAATGCACCTTAAATCATTAGGTGGCAACTCTTCAATTGCAAAATCCCAATTCCCAAAAGGAATGAGTTGTCCTATACCCAAAATGTCACCAACCCAATTTTCCGATGCAAAGAGGGAAAAAGGGGGCGTGATAGCATGCCGACTCTACTGGGGATATTGTGACATACAGAATATCACTGGCATGTGCAGATAGAAAACGTTGGTAAGTGCAACGGTTCTAAGAGTTGTGTTCCTAAACAATGTTTGCCCCATAGGTGTATAATATGTTTGATGACTTTGTAATCCAAGTGCCTGCATCCAAATAAAAATCGTGAGTTTTGTAAAAGAGAAGATTAGTTCGTATCCCCGCTGAATTTGCTTGACCTGCTCGGCTTTGATGTGGTGATACTGTTTGCATCATTAGGGTAGCGTCGCTGACCAAAGCAGTTTCAATAATAAACATGCATGATTTTTTTGTAAAAATATGACATAATAATTTTTTAGATGAACCGGCAACTGTGACGCAATTCAGGACATTTCAACCTCTCATGCTAGGGAATTTTGAGGGTCCTCCTCAAAATTCTGCCCCAGTTTGATGGGTTGACATTTCTGGCTGTTGCTTGCAACGATCGGCTAAAATAACTTCTGAATTTTGAGCGTCCTCCTTAAAATTCTGCCCCAGTTTCCAATTGCGGGGGAAATGAGAATTTTTATTGAATTATGACCAAACCCATAGGGCTACCTATGTATACCATCTTAAACAAGAATCAGGTCAGGCGTAGTTCAGTTACATCATATAAGGAAAGAATAAAGATTACACATAGTAACGCTTGACTGCATATGAATTAATCGATTTTGGCCAGACTTCCCAGTCAATTTCTGCAAGTATGAGGGCTCCTCATGTCAGAATCTGGTGGACCATGTATGGACCCTACCAGTTGGGAAAGAATTTCCCTTTGGCTTCATCTTGATGCGAAAAAATTTTCTTTAACACCATTTGCCCCGGTGTGAACTATCTCGGCTTGACTCTTTTTTTGAAGGCTCTGGACATTCTATTTTGATAGAGTTGACCATGACAGACCGCATTCATTCTCTTCCTGTCTATAAAGGCTAGTTTCTCATAACAACTTTTTACCCACTCTGCGTCGTCGAGCTCAGCTTCTTGTATGATCCTTAGGGAAGGAATTTCTACCTCGGTAGGAATGATTGCCTCTGTACCATAGACCAACATATAGGGGGTTGCTTCAGTTGATGTTCGGACTGTAATGAGATATCCCAATAGAGCAAATTATAACTTTTCATGCCACTACTTATGCTTCTCTATCATTTTTCTTAATATTTTCTTGATATTCTTTTTGGAGGCTTCTACAGCTCCATTCATTTTAGGTCTGTAGGCTGTGGAATTCTTGTGTTTGATCTTGAAAGTTTCACTCATAGTTTTCATCAAGTCACTGTTGAGGTTGGAGCCATTATCAGTAATGATCGACTCTGGAATCCCGAATTGACAAACAATGCGGTCGCGGACAAAGTCTACCACAACTTTCTTAGTTACTACTCTGTAAGATGCTGCTTCGACCCATTTGGTGAAGTAGTCAATTGCCACAAGGATAAACCTGTGTCCGTTGAAAGCAACAGGATCGATTGGTCCAATAACGTCCATTCCCCAGGTTGCAAATGGCCATGGTGAGCTTGTTGCATTAAGCTTATTTGGAGTTAACATTATCATGTCTGCATGTATCCGACAACGGTGGCATTTTCTGACATACTGGATGCAGTCCATTTCTATAGTCATCCAAAAGTAACCAGCTCGGAGTATCTTCTTTGCTAAGACAAAACCGTTCATATGTGGACCGCAAGTCCCAGCATGAATTTCTTCTAGTAGCGTGGATGCTTCATTTGCATTGACATACCTTAGTAATCCAAAATCGGGAGTCCTCTTATACAGGATTCCTCCGCTGTGAAAGAAGTTGTTGGACAATCTCTAAAGTGTGCATTTCTGAGTAGGATTTGCAAGCTTTGGGTATTCTCCTTTTGCAAAATATTCCTTGATATCATGAAACCAAGGCTTTCCATCTGCTTCTTCTTCAACATGGGCACAGTAAGCTGGCTGATCATGGATCTTTACTGGAATGGGATCAATGAAATTCTTGTCTGGATGCTCTATCAGGTAGCCAATGCACCGACGAACTCATTCTGGACTTTAGAAACATGCTGGAACTCCGTCTTCCTGAACCTTTTCCTCAATTCCTATACATGATGCAAATGCGGGAGTATTTTGGAGTTCTTGGTCGTCTATTCTTCTCATACCTGATGTATAAGTAAGTCTGAATCTCCAATTACTACCAGCTCTTGAATGTTCATGTCAATGGCCGTTTTGAGCCCTAGGATGCAAGCTTCGTACTCGGCTATATTGTTGGTGCACGCGAACCTGAGTTTGGCGGACACCGGATAATGTTGACCGATTTTCGATACTAGGACTACTCCTATGCCAACTCCTTTGAAATTTGCTGCTCCATCAAAAAATATTCTCCAACCGTCATAGGATTCCGCAATATCTTCTCCTATGAATGATACCTTTTCATCAGGAAAATACATTTTTAGGGGTTTGTATTCTCCATCCTCGGGATTCTTGGCTCTTGTCCCTTGACCGCTTTCTGAGTTACGTAAACAATGTCGAACTCACTCAACATGACTTTCCACTTGGCTAGCTTGCCAGTGGGCATGGGCTTCTGAAAGATGCATTTCAAAGGATCCATCCTTGATATGAGATATGTAGTATAGGCACAGAAATAATGCCTCAGCTTCTGAGCTACCTAAGTCAAAGCCCAACAGGTGCGCTCTAACAAAGAATATCGGGCCTCGTACTGGGTGAACTTCTTAGATGGCCTGATCCTTCCTCCCCGTTTCATCATGCTACCCCAAAACGCAACCGAAAGCTCCATCTAATACTGCAAGGTAGAGTAATAGGGGTCTACCTGGCTCAGGCAGGACCAAAACTGGTGTTGTTGACAAGTACTCCTTGATTCTGTCGAAGACCTTTTGGTAGTCATCGGTCCATTTGGTGACAACGTCCTTCTTCAACATCTTAAAGATTGGCTCACAAATAATTGTAGACTCTGCTATGAATTGGCTGATGTGATTGAGCCTTCCCAAGAAACTCATCACGTCTTTCTTGTTTCTTGGCGGTGGCAATTCTTGAATAGCTTTGTCTTTTGATGGATCCAATTCTATTCCTCGGCGACTCACAATTAAACTAAGCAATTTTCTAACAGGAACCCCAAATGCGCACTTCAGGGGATTTAGTTTTAGGTTGTACCTTCGCAGTCTATTGAAGAATTTCCTCAAATCTTCCATGTGATCAGTGGACTTCTTGGACTTGATGATGACATCATCTACATATACCTCAATCTCCTTGTGTAGCATATAATGGCAAATGGTAGTCATAGCCCTCATGTAGGTGGCCTCTGCATTCTTTAGGCCGAATGACATCATCTTGTAACAGTACATTCCCCACGGTGTAATGAAAGCCGTTTTCTCAGCATCTTCTTCATCCATCCAGATCTGATGATAACCAGCGAAATAATCCACAAATGCTTGTAGCTCATGCTTGGCGCAATTATCAATCAGGATGTGTATGTTCGGCAAAGGGAAGTCATCTTTGGGCTGGCACAGATGAGATCCCGATAGTCGACATAGACTCTAACCTTCCTGTCCTTCTTTGGTACTAGCACGATGTTGGCTAACCATGTCGGGTATTCTATTACCCTAAGAACCTTAGCTTTGACTTGCTTAGTGACTTCTTCTTTGATTTTCAAACTCATATCAGGCTTGAACTTTCTGAGCTTTTGCTTTACCGCAGGACATATTGGATCGGTTGGCAGTTTGTGAGCCACAATGGACATACTCAGACCAGTCATCTCATCATACGACCAGGAGAATATGCCTTCATATTCCTTTATAAATTATGTGTATTCCTTCTTTTCTGATGGCGATAAGTGAACGCTAATTCATGTTTCTTTAATGTTTTCCGTATTTCCCAGGTTAAAAACTTTGGTCTTGTCCAAGTTGGACTTAAGTCTGTTCCCAAAGTTCTCAACTTCTTTGACAATCTCATCTGGTATGTCATCTTCCTCTGAATCAATGTGTGTTTGTTGCGTTGTCTCATTGCATGTCAAATTCATTGGTCCATCAAGATAAGTAATAGTAATGCTGTATAAGTAAAGTAATGAGAAAAATATAATGAGTGTTGATTTATAAGAAAAGTCAAAATGCTTTGATAAATTGCATAACTGTTTTGAGCATTGGAGATCTTATTGCGGGAATTGGAATAATGCGAAAGGAAAAAATATTTAGTAAAGAAAAAAATAGTGCATGGTGCTTGTTTTGGCCTTGCTACCATGAGGCTCGCCGGGCTCTTCTTGTCTTGATAGTCCAGTTATTGAGGCGTGCCCCTCTGCTTACAGCCTGTATGGAAGGGCCTTACTCCCCTCCTCCTCGAGAACAACACAACAGTCTATGTCATTGTCTTCTAGGAATAGGTTCTTCACCGCTGCCAGTGGCTCCTATTCATCTGACCCATAAACAATGTCGGCTTGTTGGAAAGTCTACTCCAAATGCGGTATTGGCTACTCTAGTGGATATTAAGGACCGCGTCATAGTGGTGACCAGTTGTTGAACTCTTCCCAAGTTTAATCATATCCCAGACCGAAAGTTGTGCCATATTTCTTGAGCTTTAAGGGCTTAGCGATTCCTTTGAGGTTCTTGTCGAGCCCTTTACCAGGTTCGTACCCCCTCCAATTCAGTATGCTCTCGATTTTGTTATCCCACCATTTGTCCTTGTAAACAGCATTTACCCGTTCGATGTGATGGTAAGTCTCTCCATCTAGCTTCCTTCTTCTTTCAATTGCCGGAATGGCCTGGCGACTGTATATAGGGTTGATATTGTCGCCGTGAATGATCACCTCATGATGATTCCATTCAAAATTTACTGCCTGATGCACTGTTGACACTATGGCCCATACAGCATGAATCCATGGCCGTCCCAACAAAATGTTGTAAGATGCTGGCACATTTATCACCTGGAAATCGAAATCGAACTATGCTGGTCCCATTTGCAAGCATAGGACAATATCACAAATGGTGGACCTTTGAGAACTATCGAGAGCTTTCACATTGATTGCCCTATCCTTTATCTCGTGTAGACCCTTACCCAACTTCTTCAGTGTTACTAGCGGACAGATGTTGAGACTGAAACCTCTATCGATCAGGATTCTAGTGATAAAATAGTCCTCGCATTGTACGGTGATGTGCAGCGCCTTGTTGTGCCCCAAAACTTCAGGTGGTGGCTCGTCCTCATGAAAGGTGATCTTATAGCTCTCCAGCACTTGTCCTACCATGTTAGCCATTTTCCCGCCGGTGATGTTCCTTGGTACGTATGCTTCACTCCGCACCTTCAGCAGAGCATTCTTGTGTGCCTCAGAATTTTGTAGCAAAGCAAGAATGGAGATTTGCGCTGGTGTTTTGTTCAACTTATCGATGACCGAGTATTCCTTGGCCTGTATCTTTCTCCAAAGATCGTTCGGACCTGTCTTAATGATGGGTGGCTGGTTGGAGGCCTGATTGCTTGACTCGGCTAGATGTTCAGGGGTATAGACTCTACCAGTTCTTGTCATACCTTGGGCTGCAACAGCCTCTTCGAACCTGACTTTGACTTTCCTCCTAGCCTCGTCTGTATAATCCCAGAATATAGCTTTTGTATGGAATGACGACATGGTAGACATCGCCACTGGGATCGGCGTATCTATCCTTACTCCGAATGGAGCATGTGCCTTGGGTGGCAAAACTGCAAGCTCAAATGGTGTTGGTGTCTTTTTTGATGGCGCCGCTTCAAACTCAAGAGGGATAGACACATCTAACTCAGTGATCTCAGACGGTTGGATCTGGACTATGATGGGGTTGAGAGTAACTATTGGCTTCTTTGGGTCATCACCTTCTGCGATCAAACCTATTGATCCCTCGGGATCCCAATCATCCTCTATTTCAATCATGTGAATGCCTCCACCCTTATGGTCTGGTATAGGGTTATTACAGACATTTGGAATGGGTTCCTTTGCAACAATAATCTTGTTATTAGTTAAAGTCTGGATCTTGTCTTTCAAGGAATGACATTTATCGATGGTGTGCCCTTTCATGCCGGAGTGGTATGCACTTGATTTGTTCGGGTTAACCTACTGAGAAGTGTTCTCAGGGGTTGCAGCAGGGATGGGAGTGACATAACCAGCATCTTTGAGTCTCTCGTACAACTGGTCAATGGTTCAGCAATGGCTGTATATTGTTTTGGAGGTTTGCGATCAAAATTAGGTCGGGATCTAGGGGAGTTTTGGCGCGCAAGAGGTGACTGATAATGGGATGGTTGAGCATTGTAGGTTTGGTAGATGCGTGCGGGTTGGGAATATTTGGGTGAAGTAGGCTGATATGTGGGAGGTGGAGGTGATTGATAAGTGGGTGGTGGAGCTTGATAAGAGGGTGAGGGTTCTTGGTAGTTTGGGAGTGGCTGATATGTGAGTGGAGGTGTTGGGTAAGTTTGGTATTTGATAGGAGATTTGGTCCTTTGTGCAACCATCATGGCCCCTACATCCCGTTTCTTGGACACACCACCGGACTGCAAGGCCTTATTTGTAGCTTGCAAGGCCTCGAAGTTTGTAAGCATACCGCTTTTGATACCTTCTTCCATCCTTTCACCCAGTTTGATAATGTTAGAGAATTTGTGGCTCTGGATCATCATTAGTCGTTCATAATACTGTGGGTCCTAAACCCGGATAAAGAATTTGTTCATCTGTTCCTTCTCTAAGGCAGGTCTAACCTTAGCAGCTTCGGACCTCCAGCGAGTAACAAACTCGCGAAACGTTTTCGTAGGCTTCTTCTTCAGATTCTGAATATAGAACACATCCAACGCATTTTCTGTGTTAAACCTGAACCTGTCCATAAAGTCGGACGCCATGCCTACCCAGCTTGACCACTTCTTTGGATTTTGGCTGATGTACCAATACAATGCATCTCCTTTCAGACTCCTCATGAATAGCTTCATGCGAATTCTCTCGTCTTTCCCTACTCTAACCAACTTGTCACAGTACGTCCTCAAATGGACCCTTAGATCCCTTGTACTATCAAACATTTCAAACTTCGGAGGTTTGTACCCCTCGGGAAGTTTGACATCGGGCTATATGCAAAGATCTTCATAGTTCAGCCCCTCAATTCCCTTGCTTCCTTCAACGCCTTGAATACAGCTAGTTAATTTCTTAAGCTCCTCGGCCAGGTTCCTGATGAGCAAGTCGTTTTCATCAGACTCGGGTGTGCTTGAGATAGGTGAGGTGAAGTGTGGCATGGTTTTCACTTAGATGGGGGTGTTATGGTGGGTGTGAAAGTGGTCATTTGTGGAGTTTTGGAGTTCTGGGATGGGTAGCGGAGTGTTATTTGGGGTATGGCAAGTGTTGCATTGGGTCTTTTGGGAAATAGTGTGAGGAGCGAGATGATTCTGTTGCTTTGGGATGTTTTGAGGCGGTGTAGGGTTTTGAGTATTGGGAAAGGTGATATCTGGGGTGCTGAGGGAAAATGATAGGTTTGCCAGGTTCCGAACCTGATCGAGCTCTTCCTGGAATTTCAGTAATTTCTGTTCAAGTTGGGATACGTTTTTCTTAGGAACCTGAGTACCATGGCCATTAGTGGCTTCTACCCGTTCAGTTGAATTTTCCTTTCTGTCGTTGTTCAGAACTTCCATCTTGCCTTTGTTCTTGTTTTTGATAGGACTAGGAGGAGGAGTGGGTGGAGGGACCCTGGATCTCGTGGAATAGGATGATGTTGCCAGAGTGCACGAACTAAGCTTTGGGGAGGGGAATAACAAAACAAAATAAAACAAAAAGGTAACCAAGTTAGTGAGGGTCGTAAAAAGTATTGCAATATTTAAACAATTAGTACAGGAATGTAAAGCGTGTCCTAATTTGTGAGCCTCGTTTTGCCCGAGGTAGGCCTAGCGACAAGTTGATTTGGAGAACTTAGAATGCTAAATGCCTCATTTTATAAATATAAGACGAATCCCAAATCGATACTAAATAAACAGGAAATAAAAGTCCATAATGGCAATTGGTCTTATTACATTCATAAAGCGAAAAAGGTAAACTCCTATCTACTTGGTCCCAAAAGGACCTTCCACAGATTGAATGCTCTCGTTGATCAAATCCTCTATTTCACGTAGTTTCACTAGTAAAAATGCCTTCGCTAGGTGTTCTCCTTCGTTTCCCTCAGCGTTCTGGCAGTCAGTGACTCTCTTCCTCACTTTTCCTTCCAATTCCAGCACACTGTATTCCAGATATTCCAACTTTCTGCTAGCTTTGGCGACCCTCTCTTTCCACTCATTATTTTGGTCATTTGATGGAAGACTCCTCCACCAGTCTAGCAAGAGTGGGGGCATGCTAATCATACCGAAATTGGGGGCCTCGTGCCTCATGTTCTACAAAACAAAAAGGGTTAGACCTTACCCCCACCAGACTCGACTATTTAATATCAACAATTAGCATGAAGCATCTAGTTCTCCAAATAAATGCAAAAAATATGACGACGTCCATTTTGGGTTTAGGGAAACTCAGTGGACTTTGGACAAGGCTATCTTAAAGTATCATTATGTGGACAATATAACTGATCCAGCTAGGTTTGACCATGATGCATGCACAATTTAAACAGAGTAAAGTTTCTATGGGGTTTTAGACTGGTACCCCTGAGCGGACAACTCAAGGAGAAAAGGCACGGAACCGTCGACTGAACCTCTGATCGACTGGTGTTACTGCAAATATGCCTATCTGGAGTTAGGGGTAATAATATAGGAATAGCACAACCACTTATTATAAGCGTTGCTATGGTATTTGTTTGTCACGAGTGGAGTATGATGTTGAGCATGATTATGCAATAATTAAAAAGTATTTTGACATTTATTTGCACATTAAGAAAGCGATAAATACAGTAGTTTCATAAATGTAAAGCAATAAAGGAAAGAAAACAAGGAAGATATGTCAGTTTAGCTTCGAAAGAAGAAATTAAGTGCTTAAAGTAATTAAATAGATAATTGCACACATGGAGAGGTACAAATTCACAAGAATAATCTGAAATGGTAGAAGCCTAAAGATCCCCAGCAGTCGCCATGTTGTCCCGCCCTTTTTTTCCCTCTTTGCGTCGGAAAATCGGGTTGGTGACATTTTGGGTATAGGACAACTCATTCCTTTTGGGAATTGGGTCTTGCATTTGAAGAGTCGCCACCTAATGATTTAAGGTGCATTAGGACACCTGTAAGGTTCAATTCTAAGTTTGTTTGATAACCAGAGATAAGGGCTTGAAATTATCCTAAGGGGAAGGTGTTAGGCACCCCTCAGGATCCACTAGTGTGGTTCCCGGCCAGACAGTTTTGTGAATTTGTGCAACTAGCAAATAGACAAGTATAGGCTCAAATAGTAGGGGATTTGAGTTTGAACACATAAGAGTTTGAAAACAATTAAAAGGCGAATTTTGAAAAGAAGTCATAATTCTATAAGCAATTGAGAGTATATAAAAAGAGGGTGGGGGAAGGTCCTAGGTTTATTTATAATATGGATCACATCAATGCGATACCCAGTACGACACTCCTCAGAAGAGGGGATACACGTGGTATTAGCGCACCGGTCATCATATCCATACCTACCCTTCCTACCCCGTTAAGGTATTAAAGTGCGGATTGGTCTCGACCTCTATTGCATGTTAGTACCCGTCCCATTCCTATCAGTCCTGGAGGAATTTGGGGCTACTATTCCTATAAGAGGGAGGGTTTTAGGTTGACTCTTAGGTTTTAAAGGTAAAAATACTAAGGCGACATTCAAAACACATAGGACTACATATTAGGAGAAAACACGTAAGCAACTAAAAGGCTCATATATACCTCATCTAGTAAAGCACATAAATAGCACGACTCAAACACATTTAGGGTCAAAATTTAAAGTACTAAGATAGGGGAGTTTTAGTTGTTGAAGCAGACCAACTTATTACATAACTCAGATAAGAAGTCCGAGTTAGGCCTACCTGCTAGTTGTAGCAGTTACTAATTAACAAAGGCAGATTCAATTTTGTTGTTATCACCTAAGGCTTGCCTAAGCGTGCTTGGTGAGATCCTATAAACATGATACCTATTACTGATTAGGAGTGTAACAAAGCAGTGACAGTTTTAAGCGAGTGATTTGGAGATCTTATAGGCATGCTTTCTAAATCGTATTAATTAAAGGAGAGTAGGTTGTTTAAAACTTGTTCAGAACAATACGAGTCAAACTGATTGTAAACGAGACTGGTTTCAGATCCTATAGGCATGATCTCTACTATTGCTAATTTTTTAATTCCTATAGACATGGTATCTAGTCAAACGTGAAACGAAGCAGGCAGGATTTACTTGAAATTCCTATAGGCATGATTTCTATGAAAAATACTAATTTTAACCTTATGAACATAATGTCTGATTGTAGCCGTTAAGATCCTATAGGCATGGTGTATAAGTGTGGTAATAAAACAGGTATAATTTAAAACAGGTTCTATAGGCATGTTAGCTAAATGTAGGATCAAAACATGCAGAATTTAAAACAGGTCCTATAGGTATGTTATCTAAATATAGGATTAAAACATGCAGAATTTAAAGAAACAGATCCTAAAGACATGTTCTCTACCCTTCTAACAGCTAAACATGCATAATTATCCATTCCCTTTTCACTAGCCAACCCCAATATTTGTTACAAATTATTACTGACCAAATACTGAATTAGATCAGAAAAATGTAAAATAAGAAGTTACAATCATAGGAAGCCTGATTCTGACTTCCTCTCTGAGTTATGGAACAAAATACCTCAAATGCCACTTGTTTCAAAACCTTTCTCAGACCTGGGTCTGTCAAAGTTCCCTAAGGGTCTCAAGGGACCCCGGGAAGTGATTACACCCAGGTTTGCAGAACCAGATAGAGATGAGTGTAGTGTGAAAGGGTCAGCCCTTATGTGTCCAAGTTCAGAGGGAGCTCATGGGTCCAAAGGCAAGGCTCACACAAGAGGGGCAGAACCTAAGTTCTAAGAGTATAGTGGAAGTGTAGAAACAGTGATTTTATTTAAAACTGGGTTCAGAATAGTAAGGGGTAAGGGTGATTTGAAAACAGTTGTTGTAAAATTTAAATTACACAGAATCAGTAATTACACAAAAAGGGTCATGTTTGGGACATGCACATCAATAGATAATGCTGGCATGCCCACAAACCAACCAGAGAACACAAGCACATAGGAGGATATAGGGGTTTGGGATTCATAATTCAGAAAATCACATAATCAAGTGACTGACAAAGTGCATACATAAGGGATCACATTAATTTAGAAAGGGGAGGGAGCAGATTACAGCATGCTCAGTAATGAAACTTGATTGTATATACATCAGCAGAAACATGCAAGAGTGAAGGAAACAATTAAAGCATGTTGTTGTTGATGCTTGAAGATTAACTAGGAAATACCAGCAAAAAGAAAAGTGCAGAAAGAAAAGTAAGCAAATTTCCACGGCCTAGCCTTGGCTTTCAGCCGGCTAGACAAAGTAGTAACACAATTAGTAACAGAGAAAAAAGAGAGTTTTGGGTGGAGTGTGTGTTCTAAACTCAGATGGTTCGTTCGTGTCTTTGAAAGAAGAGGGGTGCAGGGTATTTATAGTTTTTTGAAAACGAGTGAAGGAGAGGTAATAAGTAAATTCTTGATACAAACATGGAAACAATCACAAGTCAGAATCAATGACCGAAGTGATTCCCTTTCAATTAAGGAATCAATGTCTAATGGGTAGCAGCAGGTCAAATTAAGGAAAGAAAATCAGTTTAGAAGTAGACTGATTATTGCCATATAAGGGGTAGTAAAAGCATGCGGTGAACAATTGAGTCTAAGTACAAAAATATGCTTATTTTGGGAAAGAAATCAGAAAGGTAAAACATCACAGTAAAGGGAAAAATGATCAATTAACTTTAAACAGGCGAGTGAAATTAGGGTTCATAAAAGGAAGGTTTTTGAAATCAGTCACAAGATTAAGATCAATCAAGAAATAATATGCTTCTGCACTTCAGTATATAAACAGAGTGAACAGAAACATCATCCATGAGAGGCCTAACACATTGGCAAAAGAAACAACATACAATAGTAGCAGAAATAAGCATAGGATTCAGTAGTGAACAAAGTTAGATAGTCAGAGCTCACACATATAGCCAAAGTGAAGAAGAGAGTCAAAAAAAGTAAAGGTCTCACAGTAACAGGTGAGGAAACCCTTTTGAGAAATTAGGGTTTCAGCCATAGTCTAGTTGAAAGATGGTAAAAATTAGATAAGTCACATAAAGAAAAGAGAGTCTGAAACAAGAACTTTCAATTTTGTCAAGTATACATTCAAACAAACAGTTTCAGACCCAAAGACCTAGGGTTTTCAATAATAATCGAGTTTAAAAGATGGTAAAACAAATAAGTCAAACAAGCACTTAATCAAACAAGTACACATCTAACGAACAGCTTCAGAACTCGATTGAGACCTAAAAAGGAATTAGGGTTTTCAACATGCTGACTCAGATATAAGAACAACATGAGCAAAACATAGCAGAATCACAAACAACATTAAAAATCGGAGAAGAGATCTTTTGAAAAACTTAAAGGAAAACCTTAACGAAAAGTCGTTTTGAAAGAAAAGTTGAAGAACTTTCGAGAAAAACACTTGACATTCACAACAAGTACAGATCTAAAGTAGATCTGAAAGAAAATCAAAAGATCTTAAAGATTAGGTTTTCGAAAAAACCCAGAAAAGTTGAGAAAGGCCTTGAAAGTTACTGATCTAACTAGAAGACTCAAGGGTCTGCCTCGAATGGCCATAGCTGGCCGGAGAAAGGTCAGGGATGAATAGCAGTCGAGCAAGGACTGGACCAGATTCCTTCGAGGACCGGCCATGAAACTATAGAAATAAACACCCAAGAGTCATGGGAGGCCACCACATATCTCCAATGTCCATGGGAGGCCATGGATTAGGCAGGGTTTAGGGTGGATTAGGGTGTAGTTTGATGGCGGTGGCTAGCGTTCGTGTTAGGTTTCAGAGAGTGTTGAGAGAGAAAAGGGATTCAGAGGTGGCGGTTGGTGAGAAATGAAGTAGGGTAAGGGATCGTTTGTGGTTAAAAAGGAAATATAAGAGCCGTTGATCTAAATGATCAACATGTAGGATTAAAGGGGTTAGGTGGGGAGTTCGAGTTGGGTCGTTTAAATGAGTTAGGGGTCGGGTTTAAACAAAATTGGGCCGGGAAAATTGGGTTCAAATTGGGGTCAAATTTAGGCTAAAATTGACATGTAATTGCGCTATCATTTAAATAGTCATCTTTCCCTTTTTAAAATTGTGAAAAATAGTAAATTAATTTCTGAAAACAAATTAAAAGTACTAAAATGACTTATAACATATAATTTTTAATTTAAAAATACTGGACTTAATTTTGATGAATATAAACGCAATTAAATACTAAAAGAGGCTAATATTGCAATTATATACAATTTAGCTTTAAAAATACTAAATAAATTTGTAAAAATATGCAAAAAATTATCTTAGCTATATTTCCACATAAATGTGAAAGTCCAACAAATGAGTTGCCAAAAATAATAATTTTGGAAATCATTATTGGGTTTTTTTATGGATAAAATATGGAAATGAATTGATTTAAAAACCTTTAAAAATTAATAAGAAATAATAAAATATTTGGACATACTTATATATGCATACATATGCTATTTTGAAGGTATTATACATATTGAAAAATATATAGAGAAAAACTGGTATCAACAGTGAACAATAGCAGTTAACTCAAGATCATGGACAAGATAATTCTTCTCATGCATCTTCAACTGTTTGGACGCGTAGGCAATCACCCTACCATCCTGCATCAATACCGCTCCAAAGGCCAACCCTCGAGGCATCACAATAGACAGTATAAGACCCCAAGCCATTAGGCAATATCAAAACTAGGGTTGTAGTCAAAGCTGTCTTGAGCTTTTGAAAGCTCTCCTCGCACTCTTCCGTCCACTGGAATGGAGCACCCTTCTGGGTCAGTCTGGTCATAGGTGCTGCAATAGATGAAAATCCCTGAACAAATCGACGTTAATAACCTGCCAAACCAAGAAAACTGCAAATCTCTATAGCTGAGGATGGTTTGGGACAACTCTGCACTGTCTCCACTTCCTCCGGATCCACCTGAATACCCTCACTCGAGACCACGTGACCTAAGAACGCCACAAAATCCAACCAAAACTTATATTTCGAGAACTTAGCATATAGTTTCTTTTCTTTCAAGGTCTGGAGCACTGTCCTCAAGTGCTTCTCATGATCTTCTTCGAGAACTTAGCTAAATTTGGAGTTGAGCCTCGCTAAACCCAAAAATAATTGCGGGGCCCTCGATAATTGTCTATTAAAAATAGTTAGAATTTGGAGTGGCTATTTTATCAAATTTCAATGGCCTCTCCCAAATATCACCACGATAGAACCGTTAGGCACGATTTTAGTTAAAATTATTTCCTTAAATATGGGTGT